>VDFB02191927.1:0-26567 GCA_007258455.2 Sequoia sempervirens
AAATTTTAATTTTCATGCAAATAAAGTGACATATCCCACCATTTGAGGGTTTTATTTAACTATGATATATAACTTAAAATAAAGCAAGCCACAAACCATATAATCATCTCTACCCTTGTAGTCTTGTGGGCTTTTTATAAGTGAAGATTTCTAATATACAATATAGGTTGTACTTTTTAGAACGACATTTATATTCACCATAATGGTAAATAGCAATAACCATGAGATTGACAACAAACAAAAGGATATGTTAATACTAGAGTGTTCAATATAGCACATGAACATGGTCTTTTCAAAATTTCCTTCCCATTAACAAAGATTTTAGTCACCATGCATAATCTTTGCCTTAAAAACCATATGCAACACCTTTTAGCTCAAAAAACTTCATACCACACTTCATCTTTTGTGGATCTTTTCTTAATAGGAAAATCAATAATTTATAACTTTTGTGATATACAAATACATTTCTCATAGATGTATAGAATCATTTCATCATAAATTGCTTCATCTTTTCTTTTCCCAATTATAGTAGCCTCTGCCATAAAATAAGTATAAAGTTACATTGTTCTCTTACGAAGACTTGTCATGTTATATAGGTGTGATGGCTAGAGGAAAGTATATTTGATAAGTGTAACTTTGTAAATATTTGTATATAATGCTTATGATTCACAACACTAATTTCCACTTTGAATGTCACCCTCAAAGCCTTGAGAATTAACGATTGCCATACAATTGAAGATCCCATCACATTAAATGACCCTAGAGATAACACTATTAAACTATTTAGAGTTGCAATCATAACCCATCAATTTTAATCATTAAAGATCCATGTATCAAATATGGAAATTAAGTAATAGAGCATTGGTGGCTTGTATATTTCAATTTGAAACATCCAAAATTGATTGGGTCAAAAGACTACATAACCATTCACACCATCTCAACAACAATGATCATGACCATTTTTTTGAATAACTAAATTTATTTTGTTCATAGTCACAAAATTGTTCATCTTATATAGAGATCACTCCTTATAAATGTGAACATGTTATCCCCCATTATATTGCTATCATACACTTTAATTTAATTAAGCTTATACATTAAGAATGGATTGACCCATGAAACTTTGTTGAACACAATAAAATTAGAAATTGAAAAGATTTGTTGAATTGTTCATGTACAAATTACCAAGAGGACTAATCATAGGTTCTTATTTCCATTGAAATACCAATACAATGCCCATGCCAAAGGAGAGGAGCAACTTTAGGGGATTAGAAATGCATTTTTAGATGACAAGATGGAAGAATATCATTGCAAATAAGTCAAACAAGACTATTTTGAAATTAAAAAACACACACACAAAGATCCTCATGTATAGGGGAGAGAGCCTAGTAGCTACCCATGTTCAATAGTTGCTCATCAATATATGAAAATTAAAAATTCCACATTCAATCAATCAAATCTCACTTGTGCATATGTAGTTAACCATTTTTTTTTATTAGAGTTGTGTATCTTTTTTAGTGGCCATAACGCACGATTACTAGAGCATTTGTGCATAGATATTGGTCTACACCTTTATTAAAGGAATATGTATTAGAGGAGTTGTGCAACTTCTTTGGTGATTGTAGTGTGCAATCACTGGGGCATCTATGCATAAGTATCCGACAACACCTTCAAATGACCATTTTTGGACCTTTGTGCATGTAAACACTCTTCTCATGGTAGTTGTAACCACCAAAAAGTTGAAACAATAGCTTTAAGCTCTTAAATCACATGCAGAATCCAAAAAAAATCGTAAAAGTCCAATATACGATTTAAGAGCTTTGAATGCATGAAATTAGGTGAATGGCTATTTGGATCCTCTCCTCCCAAGCATCCATAGAAAGAAGCCCATACAAACTGTTGGGGCAGATACCATTTAATATTTTCTCGAGACAAAGTCGATACAATACATCCAAAGGAACTCGAATATTGGGGGTTCTGCCAAAAATATTATTACATTGCTTGTAATATGAACAATGGATGCGCAATGCACCGCTCATTTGACTTAAAAATGTTTGTAACCTTTAATTAAATGGCTCCATCATCGCTTTCTGAGAAAACCTCGTGTAGTTTCTTTATTAAAAATCAAAACTTTACATGATGGTTCCATTCAATTACTTACCAAAGCTTCTCTGAATATTTTTAAAATGGGTTTTTCAAGTGGCAACTTAGAGGCAAGCTGCGCCTCTAAAATTCCTGACAACCAGCAGCCGGATAAGAGTTTGCTACTGGTTTAGATTGAGTACAACTACACTTGATAACATGTTGCATATTTAATTAACAAACAAATATTGTGACATAAAATGCACCTAGAGCTGAATTAACAAATATAAGTTTTTTCAAATTTAAGTGTCCTGTTATATTTGAATTGTATAGAAGCACCCTGGATATAGAAATCCATCGAACTTGTTACCTATAGTCTTGCTATTCTGGCAGTGCTTGGGAATCCCTGGATTTGAAAACCCTTGGAACTTACAGCCTAAAATATAGCGGAAAAAGAATGAAAGCTACAATAGAAGTGCGTGCATGCGTCATAATAAACAAAGGAAGGTAACCTGGAATTTGTTGTCCATGTATAAATACCAAAGCATACTTCAAATACATAATAGGAACCAACCCCCGTAGCTCCACAAAAATTCAAATCCAGCGTCACAAGATAAATTTTCTTCTTTTGGTTATCATAACTATTACTGTATGGTCCCATGGGGGGCTTGGGCTTCTATTTTTATGGAGGAGGTCCCATGGGAAAAAAAAAATTGTGCTACGGGATTTATTGGAATCTTTTTCAGAAAAATAGGAGCCCCTACCTTTTAGAAATGAATCTTTCAGCTGGTGGAATTGGGGTGGGGCTAGAAATTGCCCCTACAGCTTAGGAGTTTTTTATGCCACTCGTCTCTCATCTAAAATTTTAAATTCTTATTAAAAAATAAAAATGAGAGAATTTTCATTTATTTATTATTTTTTATAAAAGCACTACAGTTCATTCCTTAAATTTTGGAGCTTAAAATTTTAAGTAGAATTGCAAGATTAAATCCATTGGACCAAGAACTTTAAAATATCCCTAAAAAAGCTAAGCAGCGTACGCTGAGATTTTTAAGGAAGCCCCCTCCATGGGACCTTACCCTTAGTAGATCCGTGAATACCAACTTGCTGCCAACCATTTGACGAGTATTAGTAGATCCGGGAATGCCAACTTGCTCCCAACCATTTGACGAGTTAACTTTGGCACGCCGATGTAATTTGATTACCTGTATGTTTTTGAGCCGGTGTTCACTCATAGCTCAAAACAGAAACACGCTCAAGCTCAACTTTTTTGCCAATTCATACATTGAGGAAAGCGGCAATAGGGCTGCAAAGTTTTTTATTTAAAAGCTTCTGAATGGCGACAATTCATGCAGCTCTCTTTCTTTCAAAACTTGGTATATTAAACTTGCATCATGCAACAAATAATTTCACTGCAAAACTTGTGACCTTAACACACCTAAGCTACAATAAAATTTTCATGGATAGATTCACCTTAACAGTTTGTAACATCCAGCTTAAAACAGATAGCAAATGGGTCAAGTCCACTATTATGCATCTCAAAACATAACACAAAGTTCACGACTAGATTTTTTTCAATTATTAGTCATCTTGCTGTTATAACGCCAATAGATATGTTCATGGAAATGACAATAGGGCTGCAAAGTCTTCATTTAAAAGTTTGTAAATGCTGATAAATATCTTCAACTTTCTAATAAATTCTGATAATAACTCGTGATTCTTTCCTTCCCAGTTTGATTCATTAAATTCAAAAAATTACATCATGCAACAGATCTTGAAACGGCAAAACATGTGAGCTTTACATACACTACCGGCATCCGTCCACAATACATCATTTTCATGGATAAATTTAACTCAGCAAGATGTACTGTCCAAGTCATAACGAATGGAAAATGGGTCAAGTCTTCACAACTTGCCTTTTAATGCTCAATTCTTAGAAATAATCTCTTCTGAAGCTTGTCTGCAGTCTTTTTGTTCGGATGGATCAAAAATCTAGTCAGCAATCACACAGCATAACATCCATTAATTTAACCACCCAATCGTGTGCTGCTCTTATATTCAAACCCAACATATGTATCAAAAGAATTCTACTTTTCTGAACAAATTTGAAATCAATTTGCAGGGTGAAACTATAGCAGTTTTGGTTGAGCTCACTGATTACTCACAATGCTGGTTTGGTAAAAAAAATCTATAAAGAATCCTCTCATGGTCTTCTATGTAAATGTCTCTGGAAGTTTAGACCTTTTCTACGCCAATGCCATCCTCCAGTGATGTTGGCCTAACATTTTGCAGATTACCAAAGCATGATATGCTTTAACAACAACAGTAAATGGTGTTAAAATGATTACTGCAAATGACATGATACATACCATTTTATTATTAGATTTTTCTTTCAACTCCCTGCCAGGGATACCCTTCTTATCCATGGTACCTGGGATATGCTAGGCTAGTATAAGCTCTAGATAAGCCATGCCATCATATATGCAAAAAAATAATAGGAGCAATGACTAACATTGACTAATCAAAAGAGCACTTTGATTCAATTATCGTACTTCATGGTTGAAACATCAAAACCAGGCATTTCAAATTGGGAAGCAAACTTCTCTACACTAGCCTTTAACTCAATAATCTCCTTGTTGTTCACAAGACCCTTTAGAAAATCTTTTTGCAATTTGCCATGTTCTCTGAGCACAGTGCAATCCTTCTGCAATTTGCTATGTTCTCTTAGAACAGTACTCGCTATCTGTGCAGCCTTGAAAAGAAATTCTGCAATGGTCTCAAAGTCTTCCTCCACACAACCTCTTGAAGTCATTGCTGGTGTTCCTGTCAACTCAAACACAAGCAGTGAAAACAGTAAAATACATGAAGTTTAACCCATCTAAAATAGGTGAGCACTTACCACAACATGCAAAAATTTAATCTATTTAAAATACAACTAATGTTTAAAAATAATCGGTCTATTTACAACAAGTCTTAATGGAGAAAGGAGGAGAGCTCTAGCATGGAAGATGAATAGTCATCCTCCATTTTTCTTCTCCTTGTTTTTCACTCTGATTTGTACTAGTGTTTTCTCAGTCCCCTTTGTGATAATTTGTCTTGCTTTTGTTAGGGGCTTTTGTTTGTTGATTTGGCATCCTTTTTATTGAGTTTTTAATTATATGCTTGTACCATGAAATCAAGCATCAGTATTTGCACTCTTTTAGTATATTTGTGTGCAACTACATGACCTTAATGCTCCAAATAATATTGCATAGCATGCAAATATAAACTGAATGAAAGCAAATTTTACTTAAAGCATAAGTATAGCAGAAACAAGAGTTATTTACCAATGCGCACGCCCCCAGGAGACATAGCACCACTGTCACCAAAAACAGCATTTTTATTTACTGTTATATGGCACATTTCACAGACCTTCTCATAACGATTCCCTGCAAGATCACAAGAATCCATGTATCATTACTCATGAAATAGCCTAACAAGACGATGTATAAGATGAACTTAAATTGGGGATAACGCATACTCCAGAGTCCATATTTCCTAGGTTAGCTTATCTTCTAAGTTTTGGTCATAGGCCCAAGCTAGCAAATAATTATGTATAAAGCATATACTCCATATATCCTTTTTCAGTACATTGTACTTCCAATTTTTCACACACTGTACTTCAGATTTTACCTACTATTTCTTTTTCCACAAAAGCACATTTTAAATAGGCATGATAAGAAATGTAAAGCAAAACATGAGTTATTTATTAACAAAGAGAGAAGAATCCACAATCTGTGATAATTGTTTACAACAACAAATACGTGAAAGCAAAATTTATTTTAGTACTCTAAAAGAAAAAGGAATATTCTAGCTAATGGAGGCAACAAAATAGTTTAAGTGGAATATTTCCCCCAGTGTCTAAAAAACCATGCGATTACTCGCAGGACTCGTGAGTTCTCATGTGTCCAAATCAATGGCAAGTAACTCGCCCTATTACTTGGTACTGCGTTTTCTGTAAAATTCAGAGTGATTTTTTCCCAGAAACTCGCAAAAATCTGCAGTTTTTCATGAAAAATTGGCCAAAAACATGCCTAATCAAATATAAAAGCCAAAAAGTGAAAAACATTAGCATTTTTAAACAGATTTGACATTTTTCCACGACAAGAAAGACGTTTTCTGTGACTAGAGTTTGGCAGGATGGATGCAATAGGAAGAAATCTGAGGTTTTTTTCCTCACAACTCGCATGCACATGTAACAGTAAAATGAATGCATCGAATATATGTAAAAATAACAAAGAAATTACAAGTACTCCAAATGACATCATAAATGTTGACCATGGGGGAGAGGCTTCTCAGTGAACCTGGGAAGACAGGATAATAACCATGTTTTCTTATTCCAGAAAGAGAGAACCATATAACAGACTTGGATAATCTGATTAGCATTGTATTTGCTAGGTTCATTACCTATACACCATCTCACGTCTATGCATTGGATCTACAAAATTAAGTTTGCTGACATGTGATTGTCCATTTTGTGTAATATATTGTCCATTTTCTGTACTATCTTTTCCTTACATCTTGATCGGGTTTGATTTATTGGTAGCGTTGGAACACATTTGTCGTTGTGCCAAAGATCAACCTGTTAATGCCCGATACAAATGGCAGAGAGAAGCGGATCCACAGGAGGCGGTTAGTCCATGTCACAAATCCAAAGGGAGACATTGGCAATTAGTCCAACAATCCCCCCCCTCAGTGACAACCGACGGGATTCGATCTAGTGACCTGGCTTTGATACCATTTGTTGGAACACGTTTGTTATTGCACCAAAAGATTGACCTATTAACGCCCGATACAAACGCCAAAGATAAGCGGATCCAAGGGAGGCGGTTAGTCCATGTCCCGAATCCGAAGGGAGACGCTAGCAATTAGTCCAACAAGTAGTATCATATGCATACACCTCAATGGTCTGATTTCCTGCAAGTTGGCCTAGGAAAGATATCATCAATTTCTCTACATCAAATGATCCACCTAAGTACCTTATCAAGAGGTATAAGAATGATATATTATATTCTGTGGAGGTTCTTGGATCACACAGTATACTTTTGTATCTGGCAGCTTGACCATTCTTAGGCGGTCACAGTTTTAAAATTGTAGACAGTTTTATGACATCCTCTAAGAATATAAATAGTATATTTGTGCCTCAAAAAATAATTAAATAGATCTGATCATATATGAATTTTAGTTCTCTGGACTCAATAGTTGAGATCAATTATTATTTTTAAATTTATATTCTTTTACAACAACTCGGTGAGAGGCACCAAAATTATTCTCAAGTATTCTACACCTCTTTCACCAATTTATAGTTATGTGGGATTTTTAAGAGTTACTCCATGGCATCACAAGGCTTTATAAGACAACATATTTTTTTTGGATGCCCAAACATGGACCAATCATATATCATAATAAGGAAGACTGACTATATAATCGTGGTATTGGTAATGGAATATCTGCAATGTCCTGGCTCTCCAGTTCAGGTGCAAGTTCAGTTTTCACCTTTGGAATTTATATTGATTATGTCCATAATTATTCAATGGAAATATCAAATAATTCTATTGAAGAAAAAAATTATCAAATACCAATTAAATCGGTTCTATTGTGTCTTTTTCTTCCATTAAGAGATTCAATGCTTGTCACAGTGAAAGCACTTTGCTTCTCACAACCACTTTGTCCAAATATTTGGACAATAAAATGGGATTTTCCAGCATGCTTGAAAACTAAGAAATCTCCAAACTCTATGCTATGGTCAGATACAAAGCTTTTCCAGCCATGTTCAATAGTCATAAGTTCATCCTTTTGGGTTGTATATTATATTATATTATAAGGCATAAGTTCATAATTCATCAATATTGCATCTTAGGAAGACTACCAATCTGACCTTTAGCAATGAAGTTGATCAGTTCTTTTTTAATGTCTATAATTCATTTCTTAAAGAGTTTACTATTTTTTTATACTGTCTCTCTTTTGCTAGGTTTCATTTGTATTTTTTTCTTTAAATATGGTTTCTGCAAATAGAAGAACTGGTGGCAAACCAAGGGATCTTTTTTGGAAACATGGGACACCAGATGTAATGCGAGGAGAGATTATTTGTATCCAACACACTAAGTCTATGAACAATGCCACAACTCAACTCAAATATCACCTTTGTATGGATTCATTGCCGAGATGTTACGCCATATATAGTAACTACTCTAGAGGTTGAGAGGGAGGCAAAAGCAATCCTTGCAGCATATGAGCAAAGAAAAACAGATAAAAAGAGAGCAGCAGAGGCAATGGCAGTCCCATTCCGAGATTTCAGTTCTATAGGGTCACAAGGAGATATGGGGACCTCTTCTTCCATTGGGCCACAGATAAGAGGATCAAGAAGTGTGGACAGCCATACTTCTAGTTTTCTTATTCCCCATAACACTCCTGATGTGCAATCTTCATTGCAAGGTACTGCATGGAATAGAGAATTGCAACATCAGGCAAAGTTGGCATGTATGAGATTTTGGTACTACAATAATATTTTGTTCAAATGTTGTTTCTAGTCCTTATTGGGATAAATTGGTCAATGCATTGACCCTGGTAAATAAGGGGTTCAAGGCCCCAAGTTGTTATGAGTTGAGTGGCCATTATTGCAGGATAAGGTCCAAAACACACGCCAACTAGTAGAAGAACAAAGGAAAATTTGGGAAAAGAAAGATTGCACCATTTTATTTGATGGGTGGACAAATGGCAGAAATAGGACACTCATCAACTTTTTAGTGGCTTCAAAAGGACAGCTCGTAATTTTAAAATTGGTTGATGCATCCAATGAAATAAAAAATACAGAGACCTTGTGCAACATGTTGGATGAGATGGTGATGGAAGTGGGAGTGCAAAATGTCATTCAATTTGTAACCGATAATGCAACTACATATGTGGCAGCTGGTAAACTTCTAGAGGCAAGGCACCAGACATTATTTTGGACCCCTTGTGTTGCCCACTGTCTTGACTTGCTCCTTGAGGACATAGAGAAACTAAGTTGGGTGAAGAATGTGGTTGAAGATGGAAGGAATATCACAAATTACATCTACAAGCACACATGGGTCCTCAATCTTATGAGAGAGTACATTGATGTCATGTCCCCAAATGAATCGAATAGTTTTTAGAGGGAATTTATAAAGTGTTTTTAGACACTATTAAATAATAATTAAATAATTTAGGATAATAGTATTAAATAAATAAATTTTAAAATTGGTTGATGCATCCAATGAAATAAAAAATACAGAGACCTTGTGCAACATTTTGGATGAGATGGTGATGGAAGTGGGAGTGCAAAATGTCATTCAATTTGTAACCGATAATGCAACTACATACATGGCAGCTGGTAAACTTCTAGAGGCAAGGCACCTGACATTATTTTGGACCCCTTGTGTTGCCCACTATCTTGACTTGCTCCTTGAGGACATAGAGAAACTAAGTTGGGTGAAGAATGTGGTTGAAGATGGACATAATATCACAAATTACATCTGCAAGCACACATGGGTCCTCAATCTTATGAGAGAGTACATTGATGTCATGTCCCCAAATGAATCGAATAGTTTTTAGAGGGAATTTATAAAGTGTTTTTAGACACTATTAAATAATAATTAAATAATTTAGGATAATAGTATTAAATAAATAAATTTTAAAATTGGTTGATGCATCCAATGAAATAAAAAATACAGAGACCTTGTGCAACATGTTGGATGAGATGGTGATGGAAGTGGGAGTGCAAAATGTCATTCAATTTGTAACCGATAATGCAACTACATACGTGGCAGCTGGTAAACTTCATGAGGCAAGGCACCTGACATTATTTTGGACCCCTTGTGTTGCCCACTGTCTTGACTTGCTCCTTGAGGACATAGAGAAACTAAGTTGGGTGAAGAATGTGGTTGAAGATGGAAGGAATATCACAAATTACATCTGCAAGCACACATGGGTCCTCAATCTTATGAGAGAGTACATTGATGTCATGTCCCCAAATGAATCGAATAGTTTTTAGAGGGAATTTATAAAGTGTTTTTAGACACTATTAAATAATAATTAAATAATTTAGGGTAATAGTATTAAATAAATAAATAAGTAATATAATTAAGCGCTGCCTGGCCGACTTCTTCATAAGGCACCAATCTGAAATTTAAATTTAATTTCTTTCTATTCTTGGTCTGGGGCCAACTTCAGTTGAAATGGCCGAATTAGCAAGCTGCGAGCTTTTAAGGAGGATCTTGCCTCTCTTTTCGGGGTCGCGGATTTGGAGCTTTGCTTGGTGATTGAGGACGTAGTCACTCATTCGAGGTCCTCAGGTCTGGATGTAGTCTCAGACCCTGAGCAAATTCATGCATTCATCGGATCTACTCTCCTGGGTGACGGCAGTCTTATAGCTTGCGGGCACTCATAGAAAGAGCTAGCGACATAGGCGATCACCTTTGAACAAGTGCAGGTGCCTACATAAGCCCGTTTCCCTACATAACAGCGCATCTGGAAAATCTAGGGCTGATCAGATCTTGTGTAGTATTAAGGGAGTGTCTCCAGATTTGGTGTAACCTTCAGTTCAGCCATCGTGGCATACTCAAACTACTCATTGGCTATTGTAAATGTGCCTCTGTGCAACTGGTGGCTAAGTCTATTGTCAATTCAAACTGAGTTTGAAATTGCTTTATTACAGATTTCAGTTCTGTTGCTTGAGACTAAGTTTGATATTCTGTTCACATTTATTCTCTGAGTTTAGAGTCCTAAGATTCAGATACTTTATGTAGTGTTTTGTGAGTACCCAGTTAATTCTGTGTCTGGGTTTGCTTGTGCGTAGCTTGAGTCAGATTTATGTTTGAATAGTGCAGAGGATTATTCTCAGTCGGTGATTTCTGCTAATAACCTGTTATTAGACATTCTGTGTGGACACGTGCAGTTATTTAATATACAATTCTGAGTTGATTTTTAAGTTGAGCACCTATTTGTTATGTGAAGTGGTATCAGGCTTTTTACAGTGGTATCAGAGCCTCAGGTCCTGCCAGCCTGAGGGAATTTATGCCAAAGAAGAAGATGGAGGAGCAAATCAAATCCTTCATAGAGAAGTTAGAGCAAGTAAATCAAATGCTGATACAAACGTTGCAGACTCTCTCTGCTACAATAACCCGCCACAAATCAGGACCCTAGTTAAAGGACATAGATCTTGTGTATGAGGCATCCGAAGTTTTAAACGAATATCAAGGCTTGTCAGATAAGGCCAAGGCTTGCATTCCCCTCGATGCATACGTGAGAGCATACAAGTCCGACATCCGCAAAAAAGGACTCTATGCCTACATGATGCGAAAGAAGAAAGAAGAGGAAGATTCAAAAACTGCCAAGGAAAGGACTAAAGAGCCGGAGCGAGAATCACAAAAGGAGGTACAAGAGGACACTATAATGAGGTATGATGATTTTGAGGTTGTGATTTTGAACAATAGTTGGTCATCCACCATGATCATGAGATAGAAGAGTATCATAAGGACGTGGAAGAATCTTGCCTTGTGAAGACATAGGAGTTACGTGATGGTACTTCAAAGGAATGCTTGGAGGCCCAAGACAAAGAGGATTTGGTTGACTGCAAGAAACAAGGTTTCAGGGAGTATGAGAAGACTAAAGAAGACACCCAACCCATCGTGTTGAGTCCATATCAAGGGGGTATGGTTTCATTTGATATTCCTTCATTGCCTTGGCATCATGGTTTGGATATATTCGAGACAAACGTTGTCCATGCATATGATGATGAGCTAAGAAGGGTGGATAAGATTGATTTGACATTGCGGGATCGTATGGAGGATAAGGATGTTGTAGTTGGGAAGGTTCATGTGGTCGAAGATTCTACTCATTGCTTTGGTGATCCCTTGAAGAAGAAAACGGACTCGAAGAAACAAGTAGGGGAGGTACAATCAAAAATGTTGCATGAGAGCATTGACGCACGTCCTTTGAGAAGCCAACTAAGGGTCAACAAAGGTATGATAAGTTTGATTCTACATCACTTTGATTGCACTCATAAGATGATAGCAATTTTGTGTTGGAAAATTCTAGAGAAGCATGATGATTTTGAGGAGTTGCATGAGTCCAAGAAATCTTTGATGTTAGACAAGTTCAACTACCTATATTTGTTGACGGATAGAGATTATCTCCTCAAATCGAGTAAGGTATACTATGATGTTCTAAGAGGGAAAGAAGATAAGGTGGATGAGCAGGGTGGCGATTGGAGCACAACACAATCTCATACAAAGGTTGCATCCATGAAAGAAGACAACATGAAGATGGTCCAAGAAGGGATTATGGAAGATGAATCTGAAGGATCCTATGATGGAGATATAGGGGCATACATACATGATGATCATAGCAACCCTATCACAAGGTACGAAGTCAAATCAGATTTTGATATACATTCTAAAAACTCATTGTTTTGGCATAGTCTTTAGTATGATTGGGAGAATCAGTTAAAGGTGACTAAGGAAGAGGAGGTTCGAACCTTGTCTAAGCTGGGGGCCTTAGAGATTTGGAAGAGATGAAGGACACCAAATCGACATACTTATATTTGATCAAAGTCAAGGACAAGGCAATTGGGTATGTGGACACGATAATAGCTACTTCCAGGGAGTGTGCGAAAGAGGGTGGCCAGATTATGGAGGAGATTGACAGTATACAGGAAGACATTAGACTAAGCCATCACTCCAAGAGTTCAGAGTTCCAGATTCCTCTTTCTCTCAGGAATATTCCTGTGGAGCAGCTCACGACAGAATATTCTGAGGATACCTTCGCACGAAAGACCTTGGAAGACAAAAATCAGGGCGAGCCATGGCATCTTCCCTATTCACCATTTATGATAGAGTTGAAGGAGCAAGATGATTGCTTAAAAACGGGTGAACACAAGGGAGGAACCGGAAATACTAACAAGGTTGCAGATTTAGGTGGCACGTCGACCCAGGATTGGGGACTATTTTCTCTAGCCTTAGCAAATGCTATCAACCCAGAGGATGTGGTACAAACAATAAGGAAGTTCATGAGGACTGAAAGTATATCATTCAAGGAATCACATTCTAGGGAGGAGCTTGAAACAAGAGACACAAGGCCCAGTGGAGAATCTCTACTTAGTACCACTAAGCGAGGCATTTGAGCTACAAAAGGGATTGTAGCTATTGACATAGGTATCCTGACAGCTCCACAGCCTCATGGAATGGTCTGGAATAGAAACAGATTTAGGCTAGAAACAGGATGGGAATATTACACACAGCCGACAAGCTCATTCAGGACTCTTATGTCATCAAGCCTTAAAGCGCTAGGATCAAAACCTCATATTGGAGGTAAGATAGTAGATAGAGCCAGTGGAGTAGGTGCAGACAAGTCGTTTTTGCCAGTTCTTGAAGGCCTAGAAATACAGATCAAGAATTCTAGCAAGGAATGGGAAGGTGGCCTCAAGGGAAGAGTTGGAACTGACTTCGTGCAGAAGGAGGAAACAGTTCACCATGGATTGGGAGTTGGTGATGTCAGGAAAAACTGTGCAAGCTGGGTTGGCGTGGCAAACAGACCTTATTTCAGCATCTCATTTTGGGAAAAGCAGAGCATTGATCCTATGGATGGTGATAAAATCTTGGCATATTGTAAATGTGCCTCTGTGCAACTGGCGGCTGAGACTATTGTCAATTCAAACTGAGTTTGAAATTGCTTTATTACAGATTTCATTTCTGTTGCTTGAGACTAAGTTTGATATTCTGTTCGTATTTATTCTCTAAGTGTAGTGTCCTCTATCAGATTCAGATACTTTATGTAATGTTTTGTGAGTACTCAGTTAATTCTGTGTCTGGGTTTGTTTGTGCGTAGCTTGAGTCAGATTTATGTTTAAATAGTGCAGAGGATTATTCTCAGTCGGTGATTTCTACTAATAACCTGTTATTAGACATTCTGTGTGGACACCTGCAGTTATTTAATATACAGTTCTGAGTTGATTTTTAAGTTGAGCACCTATTTGTTATGTGAAGTGGTATCAGGATTTTTACAATTGATGGTAAGGATCTCATGCGATTAGGAGTCGCACGCTTTGCTACTAATTTCATCACCTTGCAAAGCATATTGACTACATTGCTCAACCTTAAGCACATGTTTGTGAGTGAAAGATGGTTGGAGAGTCCTTATTGCAAGAGAGTTGAAACACAGAAGGTCGTGAAGACCATTTTTCATGATAGATTTGTAAAATTCACGGAGGATATCATCAATGTAAGTTTTCAAACTTCAATTGATGATTTATTTTTTAATTTTATAATATTACAATTTCCTAGTTTTGTTAAATTTTTTATATTTAGATATCATAACAATTGGTTAAGGTTCTACAATTTATAGATGGGGATCAAAACCCCATGGGGTATCTATATGAGGCCATGGATAAAGCCAAAGAGGCAATTCAACATTTGTATGGGTCAAACAAAACCAAATATGAACCCATGTGGCACTTAGTTGATTAGAGGTGGAACCAACAACTCCACCAACATATTCTTGTTGCCGCCTACTATTTGAACCGCAAGTTTTATTTCTCCCCTACTTCCAAAACAGATGCAGAGGTTCTTGTTGGCCTCAACACATGTATTGAGAGATTGGTTGATGATGATAACCTTCGAAACCTCATACTTGATGAGATGCAGAGTTATGAGAAGGTCGAAAGGCCACTGTTTTCTTCAAATTTGTGCACTTGTAGGAGACACTCTGCAACCAAGTAAAAAAAAACATATGTTTAATTTCATTTTACTTTTTATTTTTAATTGTTAAGTTTATTAAAATCTTTACTAAGTTATAAATGGCAATTGTTATCCTTGCAGATTTATGGTGGAAAGATTATGGTGCCACAATGTCTAATCTTCAAAATCTTACCATCCAAATTTTATCTCAGCCTTGTAGTGCTTCAGGTTGTGAGCACAACTAGAGTGCTTTTGAGGCCATTCACACAAAGAAGCATAATAGGTTGACTCAAAAGTGCTTGACCTTGTCTATATGCTGTACAACATTCGGTTGCATGAAAAGAAGGTACAAGGGCAGAGTTCACATGAAGCACTTGACCTTGATGACATTGATCCATATTTAGATTGGATTGCTGAGCCTGATGATGTTGATGTGAATCCACTATAAATTGATGATGAGTTAGCTGATTTTGCGATGGAGGCAGCTGAATGGGAGGCATAAGTGGCAGCATATGAGGAGGCAAAAGGCGAAATTGGCCAGCCATTAGAGGCAGATCCTTCACATGCAGAGCTTGATCCTATCACTATGGATGAGACACCTATTGAGGCTCCTATTGAGGATATTACAGTTGTACCATCTACTTCACCAACACCCACACAGTGGAAACAAACTTTTTTGAGCTTTAGTCATCGACAAAATTTATGATTTATAATTTTCATTGATTCCAAAACTTGAAATTCATATGTATTCACTATTCAGAGATTGAACTTGTTTTTTGGTCTATAATATGTATCAAACTCAAATTTTGATTTGTATATGATGGAAATAAGTAATATGTTCTACAAATTCAGTATATGTGTGTTTTTGAAGAATATTTCAAAAAATTATGTATTTTCAAATGTTCAATAAATTTGCCAAGTTATTGCCAAGTTTTTCCCTGAGTTTTTGCCAAGTCCCGAGTTTTCAAAAATTCAGGGCCTACAAAGTTATTGTCAAGTCCGAGTTTTTCAACTATGATTTCCCCCATATACAAGTTAGGCATTAAAACCGATTATATCCATTGTCACTAGAAACTGGTCAATAAAACAAAAGAGAAAAACTAAACATAAGCATAACGAATAAAAGAATGTATAACAGACAAAATAGTGAAAAGAAATTCAAAAACGGATTTAGGCATTAATAACGATTGTATCCATTTTCTCTGGAAACTGGTCTATAAAACAAAAGAGAAAAATTAAACCTAAGAGTATAGCATAAAAGGGATGTGCAAGGGGAAAAACAGTGAAATAAATTTTTTAAAGCAAAACTATTAGGAAACATTTATAAAATTTAGGAATGAACTAATTCACATTCTGAAAATACATTTCCTTCCAGAAAAAATGTACCCTAATGTCCAAGTCATTCAGCAATAATATCCATGAAGCATCAAATAGTGTTTCCTAAAGAACATTTGCACGTAGCAAATGGTTGCTAGTCATGGGATGTAGAAGTGAAGCTAAAATATAAATTCTGCTTGTCTGAATTCCTCCAAACAGGCCCAAGACACAGTGTGTGAAGCTATATATCCAACATAAAGCACTTCTCTTAAATCCTCCACAAATTAAATGCTCAAATTAATCAATTAGTATTTTGATCCTCTCCATATTAAAGCTTATATGCATCGTTAAATTACATAAATTTAGTTCTGAATAATCCTCAGAAATGAGCACCAATAAAATGAAAAATGACAAGCAGAAATCTCATCTCATGATGGAAAAGGTGAGAAAGAATACCAGTCAATCCCAAAGGCCTCAAATCCCACAATAATAAATGATTGTCTGTTCCTCCTGTGACCAATTTGCAGTTTCTTTTCAGTAAAGCAGATGCCAACGCCTGTGCATTTCTCTTAACCTGCTGCATATATGCTTTATAATCAGGTGTGGCTACTTGCTTGAATGCAACAGCCAAAGCAGCAATGTGATTGTTATGGGGTCCACCCTGCAGTGATGGGAAAACTGCAAAATTTATCCTTTCCTCAAAGTCATAATGCCCGCTGTCATCTGCTTGATGAAGACATGAGCCTCGCTTCCGTGGTTTAGGTCCTTTACGATAGAAGATTATTCCACCCCTTGGACCCCTAAGGCTCTTGTGAGTTGTCGATGTGACAACGTCACAATAATCAAATGGACTCAAACATTCCTGTGCAAAATAACACAATTCCAGTTTCCAAAGTTCAATTGAGAGAAATATCACACAACTTTATAATTCTGGCTACATTTCTCAGGAAAAGACTAATGAGTAACAAAGAATCAAATATGATAAGTATGTCATTATAAAATAAAAAGTAAAATTTCAGCACTGCTCTTGTCGAGAGACTTTTGTGGATAGCATAAACAGCAATCTCATAAAATTTGTTTTTCATTTTCTGTTGCAAAAGATGAAAATCAAAGAGCTTAAAATCTTGATACGTCAATGCTTCAGCATTTTGGGTATCTACAAGGTGGTATACATATTGCTTCATATACACTTATTACACCCAACTAGATTCTGGAAAACAAGTAACTTCCTTTACAAAGTCTGCACTAGTGGAACAACTCTATGGATACCAATGAATGCAAAAAAAGTGTGTGACAGAAAATTATTTGTAAACAGCAGCCCCCTTGGCAAGTCCTCTGTTTAAACCTAAGGTTTCAGGTCCACATCATCAAATATGATGCCACATCAGCATGCTTTTTATTGAGATGTTCAAAAATACCCCAAAAAAGATTAGATTTATTGTTGTGTATTATATTATAATAGTTGTGCATGAAATCATGTTTTATTGGTGCACTGATGTGGCATCAGTGTGCTGATGTGACATCACATGGTTTGTTGCTTTTTGGATCTAATGAGCACATCTAATTCAATTATAGGCAGTAACGGTCAATGTTAACAGCCTTGAAGTCACAACTAATAGTGTCATACTTTGATAATGTCAGGCTTTAAATCTACGAATACTATCAAAATTATTGGAATGCACTCTAGTATTGTGTCCTTTCCCCTACTCCATAAGGCTGAAATTCTACTTGTCAGGCCATTACATGCCAAAGTTCAGACTGATGTGGGAAATGAAAGTCCCATTGGAATTGAATTTGGGATATGCAATACAGGTAGAAGCTCTGACTGGAAAAGCAAAATTTGACTATTCTATGCTCTAGGGAACACCCAGCAAACTTCAGCTCCCTGAGAAGATACAGGTTAGAATTCCCCGTTGGCTCTCAGGCATTAAAAAGATGTAAAATGTGTGCAGGACAGCTGTAACTTTGGATAGAATCAGGCTGAGATGCTTCCTCTGAAACTATATTTATATAAATTTGGAATTAATCCAGTTCAATCCCCAATTAACTTAAGCATTTGCAAACCCATTGCATGTCATTCACCAAAACATAAGCATACAGAGTCCTTACCTTAGCTGCAATCAGGCCGCTGATATGAGCCATATCACACATAAGAGTAGCCCCACACTTATCAGCAATTTGTCGAAATCGCGCATAGTCCCATTCTCTTGGATAGGAGCTCCCACCACAAATTAAGATCTTTGGACGAAAATCAAGTGCTTTCTCCTCCAACTTCTCATAGTCAATATAACCTGTCTGCGGATTAACCTTGTAAGGAAAACTCTCAAAGAAGATGGAAGACGCTGAGACTTTCTTGCCACTAGATGTATAATATCCGTGGCTTAAATGGCCTCCAGATGGAGAGTCAAGACCCATAATCCGATCCTTCGGCAGCAAAAGGGCAGTATAAACAGCAAAGTTTGCAGAAGTACATGAATAAGGTTGAACATTCACGCCCCATTTTTCAGGTTCCAGATGAAATGCTGTCAGAGCTCTCTGGCAGCACATGGACTCAATCTGATCAATATACTCATTACCTCCATAGTAACGTGCACCCGGCAACCCCTCCGAGTATTTATTAGTTAAATGACTCCCCAGAGCTTCTATTACAGCCTGGCAAACAAAATTTTCAGATGCAATGAGTTCAATGCCCTTCCACTGCCTATGTTTCTCCTTTTCCATGATGTCCCACAAATCAGGATCTGCTGCGGACAGGGGCTGGTTTCCCCATGCTCTGACTGCAGCTCTCCGTGTCTCCAATTCGGAACATGAGGAATTGGGTTCATGAAAGGCACTGGCATGGGGAGACAATTGAAAATTTTGCAGAGAGGAAGAAGCATTACAAGCATTCGGATTTGATGACCTTTGTGCTTGTAGTCCCTGTAAGCAGGGGACTGGCTTGTGAATGGGGCTTTGAGGAGAAGGTTGTGAATGGGACTCTGATGAGTGAGGGGGGGTCATATTCATACTCACACTGCTTGTATGCATGTTCATTGGGATATTCTGGCCATACTGACGACCATTTTGATTCACTTGATTGGAATTGTTACTATGATGAGGGCTCCTCGGGGGAGTGCCTGAGCGCATAGAAGGCGAGGAAGATCCATATGGATGTCTGGCCTGTTGCTGCGGAATTACAGGTGAATCCTCATCATCCCTCCTCCTTTTCATTCTGAAAGGGCCAAGAGGACTACATTCACGTTTTGGTACCATGCCTATCACGTGCATGTTATTGTTGCTGTTGTTGCTGCTAGTGATTTCAGAGTGACCCATTAATTGCAACGAAGGACCATCGTGGGGCATTTGAAGAAGTGTATTGAGATTGCTATTGCTACTTTCAGATTGGACTGAACCATGGTGCCGTGAATTTTGGTCCATGAAAGAGATGCCATTAACGGCCCCATTGCCCATGCTCAATTCAAGTGAATTTGACATGGAAACTGGCATCGGCGTGGGCACAGAAGGTGGATCGGCACTCCCATGAATGGGGAAAAAACTAAGGGATAAATTGGGCTTCGTATCTGTAGAATCCATGTCTTCTGAGAAACCCATTCAATTAACCTAAAAAAAAGGGCACTTACTTGAAGTTCCGAGCTTTCTGAAAAAATAGGTTTTAGGTTTTCAAGATTTTCATTACTGTCAGTTCCTTGCTTTTATAAAACATGCCTTCTAAGATTTCCACGTTATCTTTTTGTGGGTATTATGAATAGCCCTGATTAGTAAAAAGTGCTTGAGGTCATAGGGTTTGAGTACTTTTCAGTATCATCTGTCCGAAGCAAAGCAGACAGTGGTCAACTTCTTAATTCCCTTCAAAATGCACAAGGGATTCTACGGTTTCAAAAAAAAAAATGAAGTTCCACAATTACCTCTGATTCGTCATAAAAAACGACATGGGCACTGCTTTGTTCGACAACAAGGACAACAGGAGCGACACCCGAAACAGTGATTATGCAATTTACAGCCTGCAATGCGATCGGACGGCTTTGCTCTGCCCATAAATACCCTCCCTGATGGATTTGAACCCCCGCTTCAGAAATTGAAAATCAATAAGCCTCACCGACTTCTTTCTTGTGAAAACTTACAAAGATTTAAGAAAATACAATAAGCGTATTTTGAGAAATTATAGTGAAATTCGAAGATATCTCTAAGAAGCATTGATATAGACGAAAAACGCCAAAGAATATCTTTGGGCAAAATGAGCGCCAGGGGGGATGCACCATTTGGGCTAAACCGGTGAGTGAACGGGCTTCTCCGGTAGACTCAGCGAGGTTCTGGGTCTTCGGCTCATTAAATCACGACTGGTAGTCAATGTTGGAGGGTTTTGATTGGTAATTTTAATTCGTGAGCAATTTATTATTTTTATTATTAGCTGATAGGATTCTTATGTGAGTATCTATGTTCATAGAATTATCTTATATTTTAAAAAATTTATATTGAGATGAAGTTTGCTTCGAATTGGAAATATTAGTCTGAATAGAACATTATATTGTTTCGTATTGAAAATATTAGTTTGAATTGAATATTAACATTATGTTGTTTCGTATTGGAAATATTAGTTTGAATTGAATATTATGTTGTTTTGTATTAGACATAATTGGTTATTATCAATTCCTGAGTATTTAGATTGACTTAACAATTTAAGTAAGTTGTTGAGAACTAGATTTTAAAAAAAGAGTTGAAAATATATATATAGATATTTATAATCAACCATATTTTAAGGAAGGTAAAATATTGAAAATTTTCTATCAAAGACCTACTCAGATCTTTTCATACTCTCGAGAATGAATTTATCTTTCACGTTTATATTTATGACAATGAACCTACACCTTCTATGTATAGCAATCAAATATTTTAGTATTTTATTTCTTTTGATTTGATTTGATTTTGATTCTATGACACACAACCTATTGGGTAGATAGTGAAAAGGACTTATCAATTTGAACATGCACCCTTGTTGAATTTCCCATATTCGATGGTTCAATGGAAACATGGGAATGGCTTCAAGGTGTGAGACCCTGCTAATTGAAGTCAAACCTCCAGATGAAGGGTTGGTTTCCTTTCTAAACTAGGTACAGAGTGTTGATCCAACTCAACATTGATAACAACTAAAACCCTAATCCTACTTATTAAATTTCACAAGGAGAAAAGCAAGAAGAAGGAATACATGAGTGGAAAGGTGACAAACCAAGATTTAGAATGGTTTCTTCCTAGTCATGATAGCATAAAAAATTAACTAAAATACCAACAAGAACCAAATAGTTATTTGTTATATCAGTTCCCAAAGGTGTATATGGAGGTTGTGGTTTGACAAACACCAAGAGGGAAGACCAAATCCACAGTCAGCCTTGCAAACCAAGTTAACATGGTACGCAAATATAGGAAGTAATAAACATTCATTCATACACATAGGTAAGGATGTTTTACACATAGTGCACAAAATGAAAAGAGGTAAAAATGACAATTTTTCATTAATACAAAGGCATGAGCCTACTTACAATTGTAAAGAATACATAATGCATGTAACTTTTGTTAGAAAATAATGCATAATACCCACATTGATTTCATCCATTTCCTACATAACCCCATGAGAGAAAAGCATGCATACAAGATTACAAAATAACTATAATGCATAGATCAAATAGACAAGCCACAAGATAATGCAAGACATACCTTGGGAAAACCCTCAAGGAAAAACCCATCCATACTCCATCTATTACTCAACAATAAAATAATGCATCACTTACAGAGTTGCAATGAATATTTTTGAAGCATCAATCATCTCCAATGCATCCTCCATATGTTCAAGCATGAATCCACACATCTCATGTCATGCTACACATATGTACTCCTCAAAAAGACTCAATAATGACAGCCCACTCAACCAACCAACCTTAACCATTAAACATGTGTTTGCTTTTATAAACACAAGCTTACATAAATATAACCAAGAGGTAAGATAAAACCATGTGAACACAAAACCATTGACCCCTCATTTAATATTGGGTACTAAGTTTTTGCATTATTAAATACTTTCCCCAAATATTAAATTATTATCCTATGTCTCCCACACATAAAATAATACTTCAATGTTACAATACAACTTTACAAGTGGACCCAAATAATTACCTAGTGTGGCTAAACACACCTCCCAGGTGCACCACAACTAAATAATTATTTAACTACAACTTTATAATATAACAATTTATGCAATGGTGTACTACCAAATCTTAACATTCTCCCACTTGTTGTATACATTGCATAAGGATCAATCAATGAAAAATGTATCATAATAGCCATATATGAAACCACATGAATCTCCAGCATGCTATCGTGCTCCATCAAGATAGTTGCAATAAAACCAAAGTGACTACCATCTAAAGAAATAACTCCTCTCATCCTCCAAAGTTCTACCCATGGAAGAAAAGGAACATGCCAAGGTGAAGATACACCAATCCAAAGAACATAAGCATCAAATCCAAGTGATAACAAAGGCTCCAAGTTGTTGTCAAAGGTAAAAGTCTGCATGATCAGAAATAGCATCCACAACACATGCTAATACATCCAACCATCCATACCTCCTAGGTATCAACAACATTAGCAAACGTGTGCCATCATATGCAACCCATAAATTGTAATAACAAGCTCCATGTATCAAACTTGTCAATGAAGAACATGCATATCCAAGAACTCCCACTACATGGGTAAAGTCAAATCTAAAAATGATCAAGGCATGTCAAGTATACCAATCAACACTATACCAAGGTGTGATAAATGATCAAAACATGAAGTGCCAAAGACAATCACAATGATCTACACATGTAACCCAAATAGTTGCATGTACTCTCTCACAACATGTCACCACAATCCTCCCAAATCATATGAACATGAACCTCTAGGAAGGAACCATAAAATAAAGAGAGAAAACCTATAAATCATAACATGTCCCTCTACCAACACCTCAAAATGCTACAATGTGTCAAGTATGATCTCCTTACAACCTCAAATAAAAAGCCTCAACAACACCCATCTACTCAATCTCATAGATCAAATGCAACATATGAATCATGTATAATTCCAACATGGATATAAGCCTCTCTAAACAAGGAAATAAAACTCAATGTATCCATTCCCAAATCAGGAAATCAACCAAATGAACATCTCCTAAACTGCTCGTGAATGAACGATAACATAAATAAACTCATTTGCACAATGAGATAACAATGTTAAACATCCCTCAAAATGAATCCTCCAAAACCAATTATCCATAGCTCAAGATCCATATCTATGAAAGATAAAATAATAAAAACTCATGCTCATGCTAAACAATCCTCAAATGAGACTCCCAAAATCAGTAACCATGGCTCAGGACGCATTTTTTCACACCCCATTGTGCGTTTACCTATTTATTATTACTATGTTAGGGTAAATATTGCATATGTGAACGTAATTGGAATTCTGATTGAATATATATATGTGATTGTACTTTGTTGATAGAAAAGTATGAATGAATAAGATAGTAATAAGCAACCCATCCATAAGCGTGGATATGGATATATATCGTATTTTGAATTCTTATTAGATATATATATATATATATGTGCCTATCAATAAAATAATAATTGTTTATGTATATGATTGTGTAATCAAAGGTTACAGGACTTAATAACCAGGCCAAAATAACCCTGGACAGAACAACCCGGTCACAATAACCCAAGGACAAAATAACCAAGGGTCATAATAAGCCAAGCCAAAATAACCCGTGGACAGAATATCCCCATAAGAATATAGAGAAAGGAAAACAAAATTTATAAATTACATACAGGTTATTCTTTCCATGGGTTATTATGACCCTGGGTTATTTTGTCCTTGGGTTATTATGACGGAGTTATAGTGTCCAGGGTTATTGTGGCCAGGTTATTATGTCCTAATACCGTAATCAAATGTATATATATAAGATATATACATATATACATATGTATACATGTATCGATATACACGTATGTAATGATAAATGGAAATGTCCATACGAATATGTCGACATATGTATATGTATGTATACATGCACACACACACACACATATATTATATATATGAAATGTTAACTTGATCTTATTCATTTGAATATCAAATATATACATATTTATTTGCCAAGGAATATATATATATAGCATTGAAAGCTATATGTATGTATGTATGTATGTATGTATATATAAGTACATATAAAAGGTTGATTCATATAATGTATGCTTTGGTTGATGAAATGAAACATATAGCACAATATCACTATTGAATATTAAGCCTCATATATCATTCAAGATAAAGTGCGAAGGAATACATGGGAATAAAGTCTGTTGTTTGAAAGTTAATGAAAACATAATTAAAATGCAACGTATTTAATGGAGGCAATGTACCAAGTCAACAATGTTTTAAATGCCAAGAGGCCGAGCCAATATTATGTGTTGACTACTCAGTCTTTGACTAAGTTGACTGAGTATGTGCAGCCAAAATATGAAAGATAATTTCCACTATTTAAATGTAGGCATGAGAATAGGGAATGTGTTGTAAACTTGGCACCATGTTATGAATTATCTGATTACTTTAGAAGCCTTTAAAGCTTGGAAACTGAATTATTGTGTAAAGCATGTGCTTTATGAATATGTCAAACCTGTTGTGTCGAGCATTTGATCCATTTGCTATGTAGTTTTGATGACTAAACTAATAGGAGTTCACCACCTTTCTACCAGAAAGTTGAGTCGAATGTTTTTGGCTGAGAAGTGGTATAGAATGAACCTTGTTTGTAGTCTTTTGAAGCTAATTTTTGGGTATAAATATAGGGTGAACCCACCTCATTTCATACACTTTTCATTTACAACATTATGTTGCCTCATTACTGTTGTAGTTTTCATTAAGTGTTTCATAGTTTGTTGAGATTTTGTGAGGGGAATTTAGTGAGATTGATTAAGAGAAGTTGATTGTTAAGTTAATGTAAGAGGAGTCCAAGCTAGGGAATCAAAGAGACAATTGGATTAAGTGATTGACAAGCATGGAATTATATTCTTATTATGTTTTGTCTTTAAGTTTGAAAGATTGTTTTCCTTGTATGTTTGTTTTGGAAATGCACTAATTTGCTTGAGAAAGAGTAATAGTCTAATTGCTTATAAAGAGGAAAGGTCTTGTTGATTTGATTGCCTTATAAGTGTTTGTATTTACTCCATAATAAGGAGTGTTTTATTGACGTCTATAGTATTACATGTACTAGGAATGACAAATTAGTAATAGCTTGTTAAGTTATTTGATGTAAAGTTATTTTGTGGACTTTGAAAGCTTAGGAGTTATACCTAAGGTTAGGTTATCCATTGAAGGGGGGTAACTTATGCTTTGGTTATGTTATTTGGTAAAGATTCCATTGTGACTTGGGAAAAGGGAATAGGTCAAACTAGGGGTTAATGTTTACCTATTGAAGGTTTAACTATGCATAGATATAATGGTCTAAAGTTAGAACGAGTTAGGGTAGTGTATGTGAATAGGATGACTATCACTCAACGTACTGAGTGAGAATAAGTAGTGTGTTTGCATTTGGCTCCACTACCAATTCATTGTGTTCCTTTTAATGCATACTAGATCAAGATTGTAAGGTCTACAAGTTCTAGTTATGTAGGGCATGCAACACTAAGATCATTAAGGTTAAAGTTATGAGGTTTCTTCACCAATCTCTTCGTCGAAGGGTATGGCCATCTATCCATTGATAGATGTGCAAGGGACTGCATATGAGTCTATGGTTGGCGGAAAAGTGCTTGAGTGATGCTTCTCCTCCTCAGCTAGTGATCAAGTTCTAAAGAAGGTTCTTGGACCATTTATAACTATTGCTTTGAAGCTTCATCAAGCTATGTATGTAATTGTTTACATTCTTGGAATTATTGTAACATGATGAGTATTGTATTGAAAATAAAATTAATGAAAGGAATTTGTTGTCATTTATGTTCATTCTTTCTCTCTTAGAAAAGATAAATTTTATTGCAATGGTTTGAAACATAGTTTATTTACTTGGAAGTGAAAACTTGGGAAATTTACTTCCAGGAACTATTGGCATGTTACACATTCCCATGAGAAAACAAAGCACAAACTATAACACATATGAAACAAGAATGGTAAAATACCTTTCAGATGATAAAACCCTAAGTATACCACGAGTGGGGTGATCCCACAATAGTGGTTTACAATTTTTGGCCAAACTGGACACTGATTTTTTTTTTTTAACTAAATCTTCACATTTTGGCACCTATAGCGGTTAAACCGTGAGGAATTTGAAGATGATGCAAACTAGAGTCTTGTCACATTTTGTCTCTAAATTCGAAAAATATATTTTTCAAAATTTTTGGAATCGGATTGCACTTCTTT
>VDFB02191928.1:0-49637 GCA_007258455.2 Sequoia sempervirens
TTGATGATTATAGATCAGTGAGTGAAATATCCAAGGCAATTTTGTATGAATTTTTTTTTCACTTTCACTATTTCGGTTGTACAAGCATTTCGTCAAACAATTCATCTGAGTGCTGTTCTAAGTTTAAATTGCAGTTTGTTCACGAGTGTGGAAATATTTAATGCATTTCAAACACAATATGATCTCCTTACAATCCCAAACACATTGCACAGTTGTTCACAACATACAAATATAACCAGCGAATAACATTCAACTCAGAAATTCAATACATTATATATTTCTAGAAGCTATTACATGTAGCATTTAATATAATATTTTGCTGACCTGTGAACATGTACATCAGTCCCACTAGTGCGATACCTTCCCCAACAGTCTGCACCCCTTGAGACTATTATCCTATCACAACCCCTTCACAAGGCGGCAACATTTTGTATGGCTCCCTCCAAAATTATGGCGCTTCCTTCTTCAAAGTGCGGCGCCCAGGAAAAATCATACCCATTTCTATCAAACCTACAAAACAGGAACCCTGAAATTTGTTTCTGTAATCTCTCCAATAAACTGGCTAGGGTAGAATCGTTGCACCACCGAATCTAGTTACCCGTAGGGGTTTTTCGTTCTAGGGTTTTGAGCTCCAAGAAGCTTTCCAAAATCTGCACAATAAAATATTCAAGCATAGTGAAAATGAACCTTGAAAAGAACTTTTGTATCCAACTCCACAATGACTTTCCAAATTCTCGCTTTTTGATATTTTAATTAAACCCGAGAATAAAGTGACTTTATTAGCCTTCGTTAAATAATCCGCTTAAATTCACTTTACAAACTTTATTAATTTAATTAAATAACATTACCTTAAAATATGTTGGGATGGATAATATTAAATGTCATGTCCCCAAAATCGTAACACTAAGATATAAAGCATCAAAAAGCAAGTAAATAAATAAAATACCTATTAGCCATTTAATATTACCATAGTTATAATTATCACAGATAATATTATAATTATGACTATCGAGTACAACATTATAAATATTAAAATATAAATGCTAACAAATTAAATATTATTATGATCTATAAATAAATAAATATAAACATATAAATGAATATAAACAATCTGATATTACTATTATTATACAATAATAACTAATATAAACAAATATACAATATATTAAAAACACCACATAACAA
Organism: Sequoia sempervirens; assembly: GCA_007258455.2. NCBI lineage: Eukaryota > Viridiplantae > Streptophyta > Pinopsida > Cupressales > Cupressaceae > Sequoia > Sequoia sempervirens. The sequence goes on from VDFB02191928.1 coordinate 1,186, forward strand.
AGTATAAGACAGCAGTTAAAGATGAAAAGGCAGCAATTACCTTAAGTGCCATGATTCATATTGGCAGCGATGAAGAATAGAAAGGGCAGCGATTAAAGGTAACTACTAAAAAACTGTTCAAGGCAGCGATAAAGACTATTTTAGACAGAAATTGGGATTGTTTAAAGACAATGATGGTATGTCATAAGGGTGATTATGAATTAAGTGATCTCCTTATAAAGGATGGTGTCTTCTTGAAAGGTTCTCTCTTTTCAAAGAGATGCCACTTTTTATGAAGGCCTAAGGATATAAGATATGAGTGTGAAATAAGAATTGGGGGGACATGGACAGGCAGATTTAAAAATATAAGTATATAAAAGAGAGGAAGTAAATAAGAGCAGGCTTAAAGATTTAGGAGCAGACTTAAAAGAGACATAGGAGCATATATGAAGGAAATATAAATAGGAAGAGGAAAAGAGGCAGATCTAAGGCAAAAATAAAGACATATCAGTAGAGAAGGATAAAGATCAATAGGGTAGAAATATATATAATAGAATATAGTGAGATTTTAAGGCGGAGATAAACAGGAGCAGAGTAATCAACCACTAGCATAAGTCTTCACAAGTATACAGCAGATTCGAACAGTGCAATAACATAATCAGACCCTGTTGTATGATGCTTTGTTGATCAGAAATGATAAACATTAAGCATTGACATCATAGCATATTATGTAGAATATAATTATTGATATTATTAACAGAGGTAGCATATAATTACTGATGTTGTTAATAGTGATTTAGTGACAATGGGTCATAAAGAGATGAGGCAAGATTGCATTAGGGAGAACTGCTAAGAGGGCACCCTATTAGGGAGAACTGCTTAGAAGGCACCCTGTTATAGGGAGAACTGCTAGAAGGGCACCCACCCTATCATGCAGCCTCCCAACTATCTCTGAGTGAATCAATTGTTGAAGAAAATGAAGAGGGTCTTTAATCATAAGGGGAGGATACTTAGGGCACCTCACCATGTCCTCCTCATTATCGTTGAGCCCACATAGTCCTTAGGACTTGTTATATTGCTATATATAATCTTTCTTAGACTTAGAATTAAATGTATTTCATATCATATTCATCTAACATGGTTGCAGGTTTCCATGACCAAATTTACATCATTTCAATTTTGTGTAGGGGATTATATCTTTAACTATAATCTGCTATTGGTTTCATTTGGAATTGTGATTTCAGGGCAAAGTATAAGATGATCCCAAAATGGGACATTACATTAAATAATTAAATTAAAATATTCCCTTATGTTCGACATTAGCCCATGAGAATAAAATAGGCTAATTAATCACTCCTGCTTAGGCAACAAAAGGGGACATTACAGTGAGACAATGCTAGTTCTGTGTGTTGGCTATAGGGACTTCCAATTCTCCCAGTTAAACATTAGGTGCCAAATATTTACTTTCACCCAGCATCATGGGCCTTCTAGTTCAAATCGCTTGATGTTCAAGGCACAAGGAGAGTTGCATACCAAGTGAGACAACAATTTGGTATGAGATGCCCTAATGTAAACAATTAATGAGGGAATACTTTTTCTCTACTGTATATACTATTAAATGAGGTGTACAATCCTATTTGCCTCAAGACTAAAACTTCTTGCCTACATGGAGAGCACACACACCTTCATCATCAAGAGAATGCTTCAAACACATTAATTACTTGCCTCCATGTGGATTGTTTTTAATATCTAATGTCCCCTTTTTCCTGCCCTAAATCCACCCTATTTTAATAGTGTTTTTAAACACTAGTATATATATATAATATTAAAATATAAATAATTTAATAATATAATTAAATAAATAAAAAATAAAAATAAATAATAAATTAAATAAAATAAGAATACTTTTTTTGGGGTCGGCCAAGATTGGAGGAGAAAAAAGGATAAAAATAAAAATAAAAAATAAATAAAGGAGTTCGACCTTATTAAGGTTTTTTATTTTGGGAGGGCTATTAAAGAAATTAAAGTGCAAGTCATTTGGCATCCATGCATATCATATTTTCATTTGGAGGTTCTTCTCTTTGGTTGCAACTTTGGTTGGGCTTAATTCCAAGGATGAAAACCTAAGTTACCAGTTCACCTAGTCTGAAGCCAGGGTTCAGTTCGGTTTGATACAAATTCTCCAAACGGGTCCAATTCAAGAAAAAATCACCTTTGGTTTGGATTCCTGACTGTGGGTCCGGTCAGGGTCCGTTTTTTTCAAACCCAGTTTGAACTCGGGTAGAATTTACGCCCAGCCAGACTTTTTCATCTTGATTTTGCAATTTTTAATTAATTTTTTGACTTTTTGTTGACTTTTAAAGACTAATATATTCCCTCTAACCCTAATATTTGCCTCTAACACATGAAATAGGTAAAAAGATACTCATTTACGAATTTGTCAATGAAAAACAAGGTTTTTTGCCTCCATTGCTGAACTTTGTCTCTTGCTTGCACAAGCTTGAATAGACTTGAAGGTTGATCGTTGATTGTTCAAAGTTGGTTGTTGTCTATTCCTAAGCACTTGCAAGTGTCTGTTCGTTGCCAAGAAGATCGTAGAGCAAGATTTCTTCAAAAGAGGTAGGTTTTTTGAAGTGCTTTGATTATTTTTTTAACAAATGAACTCTTTTGTTTTGTTTTCATTCCTCTAAATGTCTATAACACATATTTAGTTTTTTCATTTTTTGAAATTAATTAAGTCTTTCAGTTTCAATGAATCAATACCAAAATTTCAATATGTTGTGCCTTAGGTATTCCGTATTACAATGGCAACCGGTACCTCCTCAGGCTCAACCCATTCTCGTTTTAAAACAAACTCAAACTCTTCCCTTTGGAAATATGTAGAAATGGTTCAGCCACTTCTAGGTGGTGGAGGATATATTTGGATTTGTAGTCATTGCCATGTTCAATATTCGAGCTCATATAGTTGAGTGAAAGGGCACTTGTGTGGGATCCCTGAAACATGCATCAAAGCTTGTCTAGATGAAAACAATGAAGGCATTCTAGAAGATATAGTGTTGGAATATATTGCTGAGCAAGAAAAAGCAGACCAAAAATCAAGCAATATTAAAGTAAATCATCCTTTGAAAAAAGGATCTCGATTGATGAAGCCCCCTACACCGCCTTCTTGTTTCCCACCTACAGATAGCCATCCATTTATTTCCATCCGTCAAGAGAAAACTGTGCCCTTTTCAAATAAAAGATCTAAGGGACCGTTGGAAGTTTCATTTCAAAATGAGGCAAGAGAGATTGGTGATCAAGACATAGCAAGATGTGTCTATGCCAATGGATTGGCATTCAACATTGTTCGTTCACTATATTGGCAAAAAATGGTGAAATCTATTAATGAGGCTCCAAAGGGGTATAAGGGCCTAGGTTTTGAGAAGGTGCATTGCACCTTAATGGAGAAAGAGGTGAAACATGTAGCAAACTCTTTGAAGCCCATAAGGGATTCGTGGATTGAAATAGGGGTGACCATCGTTTTTGATGGATGGAAAGATGCAAAAAATGCCCATTGATCAATTTTATTGCCGTGTCTCCTAAAGGGGCAATGTTTTTGAGAGCAGTGGATTGTGAAGGACAAGTGAAGGATGGTCCATTTATTGCTAACATCCTTTGTCAAGCTATAGAAGAAGTGGGCCATCAAAATGTTGTGCAAGTTGTAACTGACAATGCAAAAAATTGTAGGTCCATTGGGTTATTGATTGAGGAGAAGTATTCACACATTTTTTGGACACCTTGTGTTGTCCACCCCTTCAATCTAATGCTACAAAAAAATGGAACCAAATTGAGTGGATCAAATAGGTGTATGCTGAGGGCGAAGACATCCAAATGTTTGTCACCAATCGCCATATGACACAAGGCATATTTGGACAATTCTCAAAATTTGAGTTGTTGAAGGTAAGTTAATTCTCAATATTTTTAATTTTCTTTTAATTTTGAATTTTGATTTTATAAATTTAGATTATATTTTAATTTTAATTTTGATTTTGAAATAGGTTGCTAAGACCCATTTTGCCTCCAACATAATTGTGTTTAGATGACTTATGAAGGTTCGTGAGGCACTCTGTAATATGGTCATCAGCCCCAATGTAATGTCCCCTTTCTAGCTAGTGGTTCGAGGGATAGGGTTAGCCTATTACTATAGTTCTCATAGGCTAACAAGATGATTAGGAGATCGTTCTGAGGGGTTTCAGGACTTGTTCCTTCCTACTTACTATTTTTAGTAACTATTACCTGATTTTTTATGGAAAAATTAGAACAAAATAAAAGGGAAATATTTTCTGCAAAAGAAAGTCAAAGTCAAAGTCAAAGTGAAGGGAAGAAGGTCAAAGTCAAAGCCAAGGGAAGAAAGGAAAAGTCAAAGTCAAAGGAAGTCAAAATCAAAGTCAAGGGATAAGGATAAGGATTGCAAAATATCTTATCCACAGAGGATAAGGATTGCAAAATATTTTATCCACAGAGGATAAGAATGACAACTCATAAAGCAAAAAGGCGAATCTTATCTACAGAGGATAAGGATGACAACTCATAGGAAAAATATCTAAAGTCAACATGAATTTTTAATTTAGGCTCTCAAAATCTATAAATAAGATGACTATGCTTTGTTGCAAGGATGGAAAAAGTTTATTATACACAAACAAAAAGCTGAGCAACAAGGGTTTGCAGGTATGGAGTCCCAAGCTGATGTGAGGATGAAAACCCTCGATTAGGACAGAGTCTACAGGTGTGGAAGATCACCCAAGGTCTCTTGTTTGGATCGTTTCACGCAGATATCATCATTTGAGCATTCACAAATTTACTTTGAAGTTTCATTCAGCATTTTCAGTTTATATCAGCAGATTAGAATAAGACAGAGGTCACTTCGGCAGTTGCACAATCCCTACTTGGCATGTTCCGGGTATGAATCATATGTAACCTCTGAATCATTAATTATATCTGGTTATTTATCTCCTGCATCTGTTTAGAACTATCATTTTGCATATTGTTGGTGAAATTCAAATAACCCAGATCAGGGTGGGTTATTACATTGGTATCAGAGCACAGTTTTTATCCTGCTAGCCTGAAGGTTTTTCCAAAAATGTAAATTTTCAGATTATCTGGGGTTTGAATAATTTATCTCTTACTTGCTAGTTTATCTGTTGTGCCTATCTAATCTGACATTGCATGCCATTTTTTTATGAGAGGTGGTAAATATTTGGGGATATAATTCCAGAAACATCAGGGTTTGGGAATTTATCCGTAAACTTCAGAAAATTCATAAATCAATCAGAATTTTCAGTGTTTATATTTGTTGGTATAAGATTTTGCTGGTTCATGAATGTGATAGATGATCAGTATCTTTAAATCTGAGAAAAGGACAAAAAATTACATGGATTCTTATGTGTCAATAAGACAAAAGATTATTCAGTAATTCTTGTGCTGGGCAAGAGGGAATCTGTGTATTGCTGTGCATGTATTTCTGATCTGTTTACATTCAAAAATTGTTATTAAGTCTGCTGTTTCAGTATTGCAGTTATTACTATGTTATGAAATGCATTGCTAGAACTGACATATAGTGACCCCAGTGAAAGGAGTAACGTTATAATGCTGTCTCAGTTAGTTTGCCAATATTTATAGTGTTCACATGTATTACTGTTCATGAAAATGCAAAATTAGTGAAGTGTTTTGTTGCTAGTCCTTGATGTGTGAACCTTTAATTTCAATATCGTTATTCCCATGCATAAGAAACAAACACGATAATTCAACACATACAACAGAGGTACAAATAGTGGAAAGATGTACACTTCTAGTAAGCCTATTTCCGAGTTAATAGAAGGACTCTCCGAACTTATGAAGGACCCTGACATCAAGGGGTACTATATGAGAGTGGTAAAATCCAAACATAAGGGAGAGATTGAAAATAAAATATTGGAACCAAAAACAAATGATAATGAAGCTGAAAATTCTAAAGCAGTTGTAGAGGGAGAATACTTGAGTCCAATTGAAGAAGATAACATAGAGCCTCCTTGTGAAGGAGAGTTAGATCATGTGGATGATTGGCTTCAACCAAATGTTGAAAGTAATTTTCAGGATTTTTCTAATCCATTTTTTGAGATGGAAGGCAAGATACCTCATGATAACCCACTTTACGAAGTGGAGTTCTAGGATGTGCATGAGGAAGATGCCCTACTTGATTTGAATATTGGTTTGGAGCATGTTGAAGCTTTCAAATCAACAACTATTGATGGACCTTTTACTCATTCAGATGATGTTAATGCAGCCTATGAGTATAGTGTTTCAATTCAAGAAACACACAAGTTGGATTTACAAAAAAGCTTTGTTGAAAATTATGCACTTGAGAAAAATGTTTGGTTTGAGCTTGCTGCAATTCTCAAATCAAGAATTGGAGGTAACCAATTAGATTGTCTACTGGATTATAACCCACTGCATGGAGGTAATCATGAGAGCAATGGATTGATGCTTCATATTTTGTCATTACAAAGTTATTTTCATCAATGGAAGCATCATAAGAAAGATGAAGGAATCCATGCACATCTACACACAAGAGTATGGGATCCAGGGGCACCATTCAGTTATTGGGCATCAAGAATAAAGGGCTGTCCTACTTTGCTGGTCCGGGAATTTTTAGGGTTTACCTTGAGGACAGCAATTGTATGGATGGATTGGAAAGGTTGGGATCATTACTTCAGTGTTAGAGGTTGGCATAATGATGAGATACTATCATCATATGACATTGGAAGTACCTTTTACACCATCATAGGTATGGATTTCAGTTTGCTTGGTGCTGTTCCAATTTATATCAGCAGCCTAGTAGGGGTTAGGATGTTTTTCTATGCACCTGTGATGGGCATCTCTCACATCCAGAGGAGATCTTTCAGAGTGGTATGGATAGTGGATGAGGATGACACTATGAGAAGCATCTATCTCTTCATTTTCAGTGGGTTTGATGAATGCGAGGGTTTGGTGTGTTGGGATCCAGGAGGCAATGAGCTTGGCACATTAGTTTGATTGGATGGTTGGTATGAGGTTTTTCCTTCTACGGATGAAGGGGACAAATCTTATAGGTGTTTTGAGTTGCTTCTACCGGATATGCATACTGTTGGGATACATAATATAGGAGCAAATTTCGAGCAACTTAGTAGTACAGGTATAGTTGGCATGGGGCAGCAGGAGTCACCAGGAGACAGGAAGGACAAATTTCAAATTTGTCCATGGGATCCAGGTGGAGTTTATTATAATGGGTTGCTTCACCATCTTCAGTTTGGTGGAGAATATATCAGAGTCGCGCAATGGAGGTCAGCGGATGATGAGTATGACAAGCTTCCAGTTGGGTTGTGGACTTTGGGATCCTCTATGTTTGGTAGGATGCTTCTTCTGTAGATAGTGTTTGATAGAATTGCCGAGTTTGGTTCTATCTTACTTTAGTGGTTGTTGCGAATTTTCGTTGGGGCATGGTACCATTTAGTTTGGGGTCCCGACATTCAGGACATGCCTGAGTATGCAAGTGAGATTGCTTGAGGACAAACAGTTTCAGAGAGGTAGACTGTAATGCCCCCTTTCTAACCAGTGGTTTGAGGGATAGGGTTAGCCTATTACTATGGCTCCTGTAGGCTAACAATATGATTAGGGGATTGTTCTGAGGGGTTTCAAGACTTGTTCCTTGCTACTTACTATTTTTAGTAAGTAACTATTACCTGATTTTTTATGGAAAAATTAGAACAAAATAAAAGGGAAATATTTTATGCAAAAGAAAGTCAAAGTCAAAGTCAAAGTCAAGGGAAGAAAGTCAAAGTCAAAGCCAAGGGAAGAAAGTCAAAGTCAAAGGAATTCAAAATCAAAGTCAAGGGATAAGGATAAGAATTGCAAAATATCTTATCCACAGAGGATAAGGATTGCAAAATATCTTATCCATAGACGATAAGAATGACAACTCATAAAGCAAAAAGGTGAATCTTATCTACAGAGGATAAGTTTGACAACTCATAGGAAAAATATCTGAAGTCAACATGACTTTTTGATTTAGGCTCGCAAAATCTATAAATAAGATGCCTATGCTTTGTTGCAAGGATGGAAAAAGTTTATTATACACAAACAAAAAGCTGAGCAACACGGGTTTGCAGGTATGGAGTCCCAAGCTGATGTGAGGATGAAAACCCTCGATTAGGACAAAGTCTACAGGTGTGGAAGATCACCCAAGGTCTCTTGTTTGGATGGTTTCACACAAAGATCATCATCTGAGCATTCACAGATTTATTTTGAAGTTTCATTTAGCATTTTCAGTTTATATCAGCAGATTAGAATAAGACAGAGGTCACTTTTGGTAGTTGCACAATCCCTACTTGTCACGTTCCGGGTATGAATCATATGTAACCTTTGAATCATTAATTATATTTGGTTATTTATCTCTTGCATTTGTTTAGAATTGTCATTTTGCATATTGTTGGCGAAATTCAAATAACGCAGATTAGGGCGGGTTATTACGCCCAATTGGTTTGTATGGAGGCAATCTAGCATTGAAAGGGCAAATAGGGTTAAGCAAAGGATCCTCGATGATGGTTGGTGGGATCATGTTGAGTGTCTCGTTAGTTTCATTGAGCCCATATTGAGCATGATCCGTTACACCGACATGGATAGAGCTTGTTTGGGTGAAGTATATGATGGTATCAACTCAATGATTGAGAAGATGATAACCATCATGAATGCAAAAGAGGAAGATCCTGAAGAAAAGTTCTTCAAAGAGCTACATGAAATCATTGTAGATAGATGGAACAAAATGACCACTTCATTGCATCTCCTCACTTTTGCATTGAGTCCCAAATATTATAGTACTGAGATACTTTCTACTTCATCAAGAGTTGCTCCATATAGAGATGGTGAAGTGGATCAATGGTACAAGGCAGCACTTCATAGACTCTTTACTGATCGTGACCAACGTGATCGAGTGAGGGCTGAGTTCATGAGTTTTGCATGCTCTAGTGGTGTTGGTCTTGATGCTATTCGAGAAAAGTTCAGGGTGGATGCTCATAGTTGGTGGTACTTCCATGGCCAAGAATACACGTACCTACAACCTCTTGCATTAAATTTTTTATCCCAAGTAAGTTTTATAGTCAAACTCTTTTATCTTTTAATTTTTTAAATTTAAGTTTTATATTTTGTAATTTTAAATTTTAATTTTAATTTATATTTTGTTTAGTTAAATTTTGTAACTCTTAACTATTTAATTTGGTCTTAATAGGTTGCTAGTTCATCTTCTTGAGAGGAATTGGAGCACATATTCCTTCATCCACTCAATAAAGCGCAATAGGCTACATTCAAAAAAGGCAGAGGACTTGGTGTATGTGCATTCAAACTTGCGCCTTCTTACACACAAGCAAAGTTCCTACAAAGAAGGAGACACAAGGAGGTGGGATATTGAGCCAGAACAACTTGACTTGGATGCTTTCACAAGTCACTTAGTTGCACTTGATATTGATGATGACTGTGAGCCTGAAGCGGCTACTGAGCATGAGAGTTGTAGTGTCAGTGCTAGTGGTAGTGCTTGTACGAGTGCCATTGATGCTATTTGTGGTTCTACACAAAATGTAGCATCTAATGATGTTGATGATGCTTTTTTTTTATGACCCATATGATTTAGATTGATCAATGATCAATAATGGCTGGTTGTCAACACTTGACATTTTTATGTTTGAACTTTAATTTATAATTCTATATCATGACATTTGAGTATCACTAATATTTTAATATTTGACTATGAAAGTGGTGGTGTATTTTTGCTATGTTATTTGACTATTAATATGGTGGTGTATTCTGAACTTAATTATTGCTGCAAATATGTATATATTTCTGATTTTTATATGTTTTTGTATTATCGAACTGTTGTGACCTTTTCACACATCATCGATGGGGACCCTGGATTACTGCTAGTTTTAGGGTTCTGTCTACCTTGCATGGTTACGAGAGATCATTTTGCTAAGGGTTTCAGTCGGTTTGCGAGAATTACCGAGCCAAGTCATAATTCATGCTTGAATCGGTCGCGTAAACATCATGGAAGCACTCAGAAGGCAGAGACAAAGATGTTGTGAATTGGTCAGAGACTTCCTACTTTTAGGAAAAGTTGCTTTTTGATTTTTCATTTTGGCATTTTGGGACCAAACAAAGGTTCCCTATTTTTAGGGTTGCTTTTTCTATTTTGGAAAGTTTCTATTTTTGGAAAGTTTCTATTTTTAGAAGGGTCCCGAGTTCTGAAAACGCACTCAGAAGTTCGAAAAACTCAATAGAACTCTCAGAAAATCGAAATGAAAATTTGAAATTTTTTCGAAAAATCTGGAAAAAACAAGGAAAAAGCATGAAAATCAGACCAAAAACGTTCAAAAATCTGAAAAAACCAGTCAAAACCAGTTCAAGATCCATCAGATCTGAGGATGAAATCATAAAAAAATCAGTTCTTAAATGGTGAAATTTGTGAAAAATCTGTTCAAGTCTAGAAAATTCGCCATGGAAGAAGGATGAAGGAAGGTGTATGAAGGTCTGGAAGGTCAAGAAGTTCAGCAGCTAAGAAGGATATCCAATGAAGTCTTGAAGTCCGCCCAGCACTTGGGAAGCATATCCCTGCATCTTGAGGCAACATCCTTGCATCTCACAAAGTCCGCCCAGCACATCCTAATGACCTTTGAAGTCCGCCATCTTCAAGAAGGGCGTCCAAAAGCTCCAAAGTCAGCCCATGCATGTGCTGAAGTCTCAAAAATCCGCCATCTTCTTCAAAGGGGCGTCCAAAAAGGTCGCTATAGTCCGCCATCCATGTGCTAGAGACCTCTAAAGTCCGCCCAGCTCATCCTTGACCCTTCCAAAGTCCGCCTAGGCATGTAAAGTGAGGAAAAATCAAAATTTTTTTCTAAGTGTTGGTACCCAGCCAAGGAAAGTTTCGAAATTTTGCCTAAGAGTAAGAGCTTAAAGGGGGTGAAAAAATGATTTTTTTTGGCTAAGTGTTGTGATAATTCCAAAGAGACAAGTGCCAAAAAGCTTCAAGGTCCGCCCTAGAAAGGTGGGACATCCAAAAATGCTTGTCCAAAGCTAAGGCAAAGTCCGCCACACTTGTCCAAAATGCCAAGGAAGTCCGCCTAAGATGAAAAGAATGATTTTTGGCTAAGTGTTAATGCCAAGTCCAAGAAAAGGTTCGAATATTTGCCTAAGTACAGAGGCTAAAAGGATGGAAAGTTGAGATTTTTGACCAAGAATCATGACATTCTCAAAGAGATAGGTCTCAAACTGGAAGGACATGCTAAAGGGGAAGATCAGGTTGTAAAGGGTCGCCGGAATAATACTAAGCTGCGAATCAAAGGAAAAGAATAAATTGCCAAAGTATATGGAAAATGTTAAAAATTAACCGACCGAAAGAAAATGCAAAACCAAGGGAGAAAGGAAGGATAGATCCTTGGCGAGGAAGGAAGGAAGAAATATGCTTGAACATCAAAAGGAATTAAGCCGCCGAACGTCGGACAACGATTTTGCCGAAAAAGTCAGTGAACAAAATATTGCCGGCTTTAAAGCGAGGAATAAATCGCTCAAAATCGCCTGAAGCAAAGAAAGCCAGGATCGGCAATGTAAATTTTAAATGAAATGGCTTAAGATTTGGTTTTGGCTGGAGACGAAATTGGATGAAGTGGAAAATACCTCTAACCAAAAGAAAAGTGGAAGAAAAATCGAAATAATACATTGGGTCCAGCGAGCGGGTTGGAATTAATTAAAATATTTTAATATTTTAATAGTGGTATTACAACTATTTGGAATTTAAAAATGCCTTGGACAAAATCAAATTCGCCAAACGAGAATTGGAAGGAAATAAAGCACGCCAGACAGAGACGAAATCCGGCAAGAAAAGAATTAAATTCGCCATGAATTTAATTTAATATTTAATGTTTATTCAAAAAAATTCGAAAAATCAGAGATAAACATTAAATGAAAAAAATCAAATTTTGAAGATCAGTGAGATTTGCTCGGATAAGCTCGAGACTAATCCTTGTCGGAAAATAAAAGGAAAGTTTCCTGTTTGGATAAATGAAACAAATCAAGATCGAGAAAGAATATGGCAGTTACTAAATCGAATTCAATCCTTCAGCATTATAATGAGTTTCAGCAACTCATTTTTTCACACACAGCTGAAGAGAAATTTATTCTTTCTCGAAATTATCAGGCAATTGATTTATCAATAGGAAAAGTCGAATTTTCCCAGAGAGAGAAGCAGTGTTATGCTGAGGAATTTTTCGCGGGAAAAGGAAAGAGATTTATTCAAAGCTGAATTCTCCTTGAAGAGGGGCGCACTTTTCAAAAAAAATCAGATTTTTAAATCTGATTTGCATTCAACGGTTCTTCACAGAGGTTTGATGTTCGGTCAAATAAATTTGCTATCTCTTTTATGTCCTTGCATCTTGACGAGGTTCTGACAGGATTTTCAACTCCATCCAAGTCACTTTCAGCTTGCTTTTTCGTGATAATTTAATTATTTAAACAGCTGAAAGTCAATTTTTGAATCCAAGGCACGAGATTTGATTATTTAAAAGTCTTTGTATTAATGTTAATTTGATGGCTGCAGGTTGACGGACACGGCAGGCGGATTGTCAAAGAAGCTGAAAATGAAGTTCGCCAACAAGGGTGCTCAGAAGGAGACCAAGGTCATCTCAAAGTGGAAGAATGTCATGGACACTGATCTCGGACACGTTGATTTTGATGAATTTAAGAAAAGAGTGTACGGGCAGAAAGGACTCCCTACAGCAATAGCCAGACGGATGGTCAGAAACGGGATATTCCAAGCTGCGGGATTCCCACCGGCAATGGATTGTGCAGAGTTAATGGTGGAATGTGCTCGCTATTATGATGCCCAGAAGAGAGATTATCGCCCCTGACGGAAGAGTCTTGGCACACTTGGGAGAAGTGTCAATTCAGGAGACCTTCGGCATCCTAGAGCATTCACGGACGGTCTATAAGACCAAGGAAGAAGCTAAAAGGTTATATGACAGTCAGCCAGATCTGTGTGCCACAACAGTCAACAAGGTTTGGATGGACAAGCCAAAGCCATCAATCAAGAAGTTGCCCAAGAGGCCTCGCCGCACGGACTTCAAGGAAGATTTTGGGGATATTGTGCTGATGCTGAACAGAATAGCTGGCAACCCGCAGGGCGCCTTCTTTGAGAGTTGGATGTATTATTTTATCGACGAGGTCACCTCTGGAGTCAAAATGTTCAATTGGTCACGGATGATAAGTGACAACCTCCATGAGCAGCTGATCAACCTTGAAAAGACCAAGTCTTTTCACATGAGTTCATACGTGGTATACCTATTAGCCAGGTCATACAAATATCCAGGGTTGATCTGCAAGGGCAGAATTGGCAATGGGGAGAACGAGCGTAGGCCTTACGACTGCTATCCTCAGCTCCAGTTGAAGGAGAAGACTCACTTCAGGAGGGTACATGATGCATTCCTAATGCACATTACCAGAAAGCTTCAAGGAGGAGTGCACCAAAGGCTGAGAAAAGAAAAAAAAAGTCTTATCAGCAAATATGGGTCTTGGTTCATCCAGTTCCCTAAATTTACATATATCAGGATCCAGGGATTTACTGGAAATCCCTATAAATTGCCTATCTATCCGACTAATCGGATGATATTGCTTGAGGTTTTGAGACAATTAGAAGAGTACCAGAATATTCAGAGGCCGACCAAGAAGGCGTCCGTCACATTCCCATTCTTCATCGGGAACATGCTAGAGTACTGTCCATCAGCACAGGTGGCTGAGAGTGCAAGACTAGAGATCCAATGGTACCCTTTCACGGCATACAAGTCCAGGGTCAATTATGACCCACATCATAACATCCGGACAATGGAAGGGATAAAATATAAGCACAGGATGGAATTGGAGGATTTCTGAGCAAATGCTGCAGATGAGTACGAAGTCAGACGGAAAATGTGGTCCAGATTGTTCTTGGATTTCATGAGAACAATCGAGTTCTGCCGAGTGCCTGATCAGCTTCAAGATGATGGAAACCATGTCCAGCCACGCTTTGAGGAAAGCCGACCTCTTCCTCCAGTGAAATGGTCAGAACCGGAGCACGCAGATCTAGCCACCCTAATGAGGCCAGTGACGAAGTATTCTCAATGGTGGGTTGATTACCACACCCAAGAACTGAGACAAAAGGGAATCACCCTCACATATGACTTGTTGAGCGAATCAGAATCATACTCTTCTAATGATGGTGCATCCCATCAAGACTTGGTCAGGATTGGAGAGAAAAGAAAAGAAATAATGCCAAGTGCTGAGCCTGTTTCCAAGAGGCATAAGGGAGAGCCTTCTCGGTCGGCAGTATCCAGGAACATTGACCAGTTTGTGGCCAATATAGACGACTCCTTGGCGGAAATGCTTGAACCTCTTGTAGCTCAGGAAGTAAATGATGAGCCTATTCAACTAGATGATGAAAAGCTTGCGTCACCAACAAGCACAAAAATTTTAGGTTCAGATAATGATGTAGAAGCTCGGAACAATGACTTCGAGGAGGGAATGATTTCCGCTCTCAGGGAAGTTATGGATGCTCCGAATGAAGAGGAAGTTCAAGTAGAGGATGGCATTGAACAGTCGACAATTCCAGACTGGCTGTTAGAAAGAATGAAAGTCGGTGCTGGCTCGGCAAGGAGAGAGGTGATCGCGGGTTTTGGCGGCGAGGATTGGGAGTGGGTTTGGGTCAAGGCCCGTAGGTTTGCTCCACCCGTTACGGGGCGGGGTGAAGTGGATTACGTTGCGCATTTCTGGCGGTGCTGCGTGGACAAAACCCATAACAGGGCCGAGATCACTCCTCAGGAGTATGCCATAACCACAGTTGACCTTGGCCCGACCTCGAAAGGTCAAGAAGTAGAGGAGTTGTATAATTCTGTCTCGACCATCAAGGCGAGACTAGAAAAGGAAGTGGCTAAGAAGGAGTATAAGAAGGAGGTCGAACGTCTCAAAGAATATATACAGCATTTGACACAGCCACTTGATCAGGGCAATGCGACTGTTCCTCCTCTCCTCAATTCATCACAGGAGATGACTAGGGATGTCGAGCACGGAATGGTGACAGCCAGGGAAGCTCAAGACTGGATAGCAAGTGAAGGCACGGAGGTGGCCTTGTTCATGGAAAAGTTGGCACTGGCCTATGGACGGACCTCTTCATTTCTTTCTAGACTAATGGACATGGCAGAGGCGTGGGAAGGTATCCCGGACATGCAGGAAAGGCTTATTCCAAGCCTTAGAATTTTGAAGAGTACTCCGAGAGACGAGTTAGTTGATAAAAAGGTGATTAACAGGGGGCGGCATATGGTTACTGCATCAGCTGGTTTTGGGGCGGTGACAATTCGAAAGAGTCTTGGAGGCCGAAAATAGATGGGCTTGGAATTGAAGAGCAGTCGGGGAAAATCAGGAGGAGGTTTACATAGTAACGGAGGTGTTAAGGCGTCATCGGAAGAAGCGACTTGTCTGATTGGAGATTGAAGCATAAAGTTCAAGAAACTTTCTTCTCGACCACTGGACCCTTTTTGAGACAGGACTTTGCGAGAGTGGCAAGACTCTCATCCATTCGAAAGGATTTTGAGAAGCAGGAGGCAGATTGGGAAGGTACTTTTGCTAAATGTGCTGAGAAGTTGGACGGACTTGAATTCCGGATCAGCATGTTGCCACCTGTCACGATGGAGGAGGTCATTGCCGTAGTGTCCAGATTCGCCAAGCACAATGCTACTCAGATGGATAAGGACGCCTCTCCTAGATTATAGCTGGAACTGCCACTTTTCTGATTGATTTCTAGTTGATAACTCTTGTTATTTTGGGAAACCCTAATTAGGGTTTGGTTGTAATAATCTTGGCCGTTAATCTTGTTTTAATCTCGGTCCTTCATTTCATTTTTGAGGCTCTATATAAACTAGTGCTCTCTCATTTTCATTTGTGTGGAGACAGATTATGTAAATTGTCGCATTGAGACTATTTTGAATGATAAAAGCTCTTGAGCATGATTTGCCTTGAATAACTTCTTATTGTTGAATAGTAAGCGAGGTTACATATTATCTTCCGCCATAGATTAGAATTAAAGTTAGATTAAGTAGAATTTGCTTTGAAAGTTGTTAATTGAATGAGAGATTGATCGCATTGACTCAATGGTGAAGTATAGCTCATACTTTTTTTGAATGGATGATTTGCATTCGATTTGTAAAGTTAGCCTGAGCTCTTAAATCGTGGAAGCTTAACTTCAGCCTCATTCGAGGTTTGAAAATTATTCTCACAAACCCCTTGAAGATTGCACCCATTTTGCGTATGTTGTCCAACAGGAGGCGAAACAAAGTGTGGTTTATTTCCCTTCACCGAGTCCTTACTGTCTCTTGAGTTCTTAGGCTTAGACTAGATTCCCTAAACCCTTGTCTTTTGCCATTTTTTTGAGATCCATTGAAAGTCCTAATTGAGAACCTTTAAAGATAAATTTCCTAAGTCCCGAACTTGTGCAGACTTTCTACGTAAGTCCACTTGTTTATTAGGCATATCTGCTTGACATTTGAGTATCACTAATATTTTAATATTTGACTATGAAAGTGGTGGTGTATTTTTGCTATGTTATTTGACTATTAATATGGTGGTGTATTCTGAACTTAATTATTGCTGCAAATATGTATATATTTCTGATTTTTATATGTTTTTGTATTACGGAACCCAACCCCAAAATTTTTTTTGCCCAAACCGGCGAACTGGATCCTCGAACCCGAATTTGAACGCAAAACCGAACCGGTAACTTAGACGAAAACCCTTGTGAATATTATGAGTTGTACAAAAACCTAGCTCATCTTGTGGAGGACTCATAATGGAGTTCTATTTGCACTTCATTGGAGACATTTGGAGGTTGGAGCATCATTGCATAATCAGAATTGCAGATAAGATTTGGAGCAGAATAATTGTGGCAATTTGTGAGCAGATTGTATTAGAGTTTTTCCCTAATTTGGAGCACCATTTGGAGCAAACCTGAGTGCCCACCTTTTGAGGGCAATTTTGCATTATTGGAGCGTATTTGGAGCAGCAAACCCTAAGCGCTTACCAAGGAGGAATTTCACCCATCTAGAGTTTGGTATTTGAAGACTATTTTGCATATTTTTGGTATGTATAATCATAGTTTCAGATCTGATTTGTAGAGCAGAAATCTGGGCATATGTCTGGCATGTTTGAGCCCATGAATTCATTGTAGATTCCGTCCAGAATATTCAGTTTGTAATAGCATAAGTTATCTACAAAAAATCAGATTTGTATGTTGCATTTGGATGCCCTATCTTGTGTTTTTTTATGGTTGATTTTATGTTTGACACGAATATCAATTGGTAGCATCATTTGGCATGCTTATTTGTCATGTTTGGGCACTTGTATGTTTGCTGTGATATTTTGTTTGAAATCAGAAAATAAAAATCAGAATTCAGTCCTAAGGTTTGAGAAGAAAACTAAATTGGAAAAGTGCAGAAACTCAAATCAGAAATCTAGGGCATAAATCAGAAATTTTATGGCAGATCCCATTAGGGATATTACATAATACTGAAGTCATTTTTTGATGATTATTTTCTTTGAGCTGACAATTTTCATATTGCCTTTCTCTCATGTACATTAATACTAGTCACAAAGCATAGAAGCACGTCTAAGAAATGTTAGTGCTAGGGAGAATACTGAGAATAACACATCAACTTGGCAACATGCATCTTAATAGAGGACCATGGTGACATTGGTCTTTTACAAGATGAAACTTTCCAACATCAGATAGAGTGGGGTTGATGGGGTAATTTGGATATAACTTTCTTGATTTGAACAGCCAGAATCTTGTTCATAGTGTTTTACAGTCAGTGGCACAGCAACTTCCTACTCACATAGGCCAAAAGTTTCTTGAGGTAATCTTAATGATGCAAGAGTGTATGGAGTCATGGACTAATGCAATGCTGGTATATGTAGATGAGTCAAGGTGCAGCTAAATGTAACTTTGGACAAGATAAAATGCAGATGATAGGAGTTTGAATGCAATGATCTCTCATGATAATGAATGCGAATCTCTTTAAAATGCTAGGACAAATTTGAAAATCTGCAATATAAAAAGCTAGGTTAGGTTTGGATGAACTAGAAGGGAGTATAGGAATCTGGTAATTGGCTAGGTAAAGTCTGGATAACCAAAGTGGTAATAGCTAGGTTATATTTGGATGACTCAAGGTGGAAGTTACTAGGGTGAATCAGACTTTTCTAGAATGGTAAGAGATAGGTTAGGTTGAAAGGTCCAAAAATAGAAAAAAAGCCAAGGAGCCCAAGCATAACCAAGTAAATCTTTGAAAGGTAGTGTAATGGCCTAAAAAGCACCTGGTAAACCAAATATGGAATTGCATGCAAGAAAATGTAGCTCAAAGGGAAATCTTGGATACCCAATGCACTTTCCAAGAGCTCTAATGTTTTCATAATGATGTCTTCTTGTGAAAGAGGTAAAGATACATAAACATGCTTGGAGAGACTTAGTACCAACACTTTGGCAAGGGGAAAAATTGAAGGGAAGGAAATGGCATCCCAAGGCAAATAATTGTTTACTGGAACAAGACATAATCATTTCCTCAAGGTCAGGAGTTCTAAACCTTTTCCAAGTTAAATTTCGGTTAACTAGTGATGTTTGGTAGTGATATTAGGAACTATGTCCCATGATGGCAATATAAACTGAGTACAAGGCACCTAGCTCCCTAAAGAGTTTCTCCATTTCAAGTAACTAACCTTTGTGAGGATTGGGTACTTTCATGAGTAGGAAGGCAGCAAAAATATATATGGGCCTTTCTACCTGATTCTATTGATCTATTACACCCCAAAGGACCTCCAGCTCCTAGTGAGGCCAACTATAGAGTTTTGAGCTGCGAAGAGTAGGGGGAATGTCTTGGTGAAAACTTTGCATTTTCAATTAGTAATTTGTATTTTGAGATTGATTTTTCATTTTAGTTTTGACTTGAGTTGTCCTCCTCCATATGCATTCAGAAAGCTAAATGTCATCAGATGGTTTTCTTACATTTAGATTTGAATGGCCAACGATGGTGTGAAGGATGACAAGTGATAATGAATGAAAGCTTACATCTAGCCAGGAAAGAGGAATCTGAGACATTGATGCTTAGTACTTCTAAATTTGCACCTTATCAAAGAGTGCTATTTTGATCTGATCTTGTTGTGTCAAAAGTAGGGATAATTAATATATAGGGAGGATGGGAACTGGGATACTTAATCATATTTCTAACTTGGATGCTTAGCTACTCTACAGGGGTCTAGGTTTTATATGTTGGGACCTAAGGCCAGCTAAGGGAATATAATCATGCTGCAATGTGGTTGCTCTAGATGAGCCTGTCCCATCCTGTTATATATCAGTGATCGGAGATCCAATTCATCCTTAAGCCCCATGACATGCAAATCATTAGTTATTATTTTTACCATGTCTACAGATGGTTAGTGATTGTACAATAATTCTCTTAATGGCGGTCATTCAAGAGACTCATGAAGGTTAGGAATGACACATCACATGCTTGATGATTTCATCACCTTAATTCCCGAATTGACGGTTAAACTCCATTTCATATTAATTCATATTGTGTTTATTAGGTGATGTGATAGTGTTTTCAGCAAATGTGTCTTAATATCTTTTGTGAGTGCTGTTATGCTTCAGTGTTCACTGCCAGTGGTGCCAAAATTTAGACTTAAAGAGGCACAAAAATCCCTTGGTAACAGTCAAATGCTCTTTTACTATAACTGGTAAATGTCTGTACATTGATAGATGGATGGACTGAAATTTTGATCATTGCATAACTCTACGCACACCTGCACCATGCAATCTATGTTAACTCTCATTTTTTGAGATGGTAGTGAAATGGTAACACTTTATAATCAGTCTTTATGTGGATCTTAATTTTGAACGATGTAGAAGATGCTTGCTGATTTGTGATATGATAGTCCATATTGTATAGAGAAAATTTCAAGAAAGCACTAATGAGGACTCAGACAAAGAAAATAGAAGTATTTATTTTTCATGTGGCAAAGGGAATTTGCTATTTTTTTGGTGATGTTTTTATAGCTCTTTTTCTTGTACATAAAATAACAATTGCATAAATCCTACTTGCAAGATAAATGATTGTCTTTGTACAGCTTGTATTACTACTTTGAAAGTTGAGGATGAAACCAAAGCATGCATGTGCTTTTTAATTTTTTCACATGTATGAATGCTGGCTTTAAATGGATGTTTCTTCTGTAGATATTTTTATATGGAGGATACTTCAAAGACCATGTACCTGATAAAGATATTTCTGAAAAAGGAATTGTCCTTGCAGACATGTGGGTCCTTGATCCAAGGACTGGAGAGTGGAATAAGGTAAATCTGTATATCTTGTCTTTTTTTCCCTTCTGAGTTTTCATAATAAAATTATATCAGTTTTCAGACTATTTTTTTTCCACAGTTTTAAATGTGATTTTCGCTGCCATTTATATTGATCTTGTTCAATCTGATGTTTGTGTTGGTGATGGATGGTCTGCAAGTAGGAAATTGACAAAATACTAGTTTGCAACAGCTGAATGTTAGTTTACTGATGATTACTGCCTTTTAGTTGCTTTGTCCATGTTAGATGTGGATGGATTCTAAGATCTCTCAAATCAATAGTTGATTTATTTTCTGATGCCAGGTAAAGAAGTTGGGAATGCCCCCTGGAGCACGTGCAGGATTCTCAATGTGTGTTCACAAAAAACGTGCTCTTCTATTTGGAGGTGTGGTTGATATGGAGGTTAAAGGTAATCTTATTTCCTATGAATGAAATAAATTGTGTGTTAATTACACTTTTATAGATAAACTATTAGGGCTCTTTTTATGGGACCCTATCCCAGGCAGATCTTAATACAATAAGACCAGATATAACCTCAGCATGAACTACCTAACCCAGTCATAGCGTGCAGACACAAAAAGATAACCACAAACTTAAGGCTTTCCTATTTTTCTATGAGATCATAAAACTATATGCCCTTGAGATTGTATTTTGACAGTCCTCTTTCTGTTTTTATTTCTGTCCAGCCTTTAGCTTCCTTTTCATCCTCGTATTCTGAAGATGTAGGCAAATAAGAAAGAGATTGATTGGTTGAAGTCAACACTGAATCTATGAGAGCCTGTATCCCATTCCTGCATTGGAGATAAAATTGTGGGTCAAACCACATTTTGAATTCTATATGGGATAGGAATCTTCAACATCGAGTGCTCCTTGTTGGGGATTTGCACTCCCGATGCAGATGACTAATAAACTGGGATAAAAAAACTTGAGATAATGTTATCCAAAAATAGTCAGCAATATTTGCAAAATCTATCAAACGACATTTACAAAAGCAAATGGAATAGTATGCATACACAAGATTTCACAAGACTCAAAGATTCACATGGGAAACCTGTACAGGAGAAAACCCACCACCAAAAGACAATCTCCATTATATTATTTAGAAGCAGGGATTCAATACAACAAGTCTTTTTACAAAGTCTCAATCTATAGCATACTCTTCTACAATCACTCCAATGTCTCATACCCACAATGTTCTATCCAACACTAACCTTTTCCAACATGTCCAACCATAGCACCTTAATGTGAGATGATACATATAGACTTAAACACAGAATGCCAATCATCTAACTGTCCAATCAACACATAGAGTCCCGAGAGTCACAAAACTATATTTTGACCATATTATGACGTTAGCATACTGGACATATCACCAAACATGATGTCTCTGTGTGGATAATCACCTTTTATATGTAGTCATTTCTGCACACTATGAATCAATGGTTGCTCACACAACACTGTTGATGAGTTCATGTTTCTTGTATAGCCACCGCTACCACCTCTAAGCTTGTGGTAGCACACAAACATTTCATCACTTCTGACCGGTTCTGGTATCTTCTAGAATGTTATCTTGCACATAGATAGTGCCACATAAACTCTAGCTTTGTTACGAGTGCTCTTGCATTGCCATTTATGCTTCCAAGTTCCAACACTCTTTTGTATATGCAGTTGTGAGTTCTCTAAATGGCTTGCAGTTGCTGCCAACATTACCACATGTGAATTGACATGCATAATGTACTATTGACATTTGACACTCACCGCATTTTACTGCATTGCATTTTGTAGAAAACTCTTACTTCAAGAACTCTTTGTAGGTGAATATCACCCAAGTCTCAACACTCCTTCCCTCCATTGTTAGCCTATGGACTAGATTTCATCTAACACAAAGTTTTAGCCTTCTTTTTCTGCATCTTGCTTGCAACTGTCATAGCCTAACATTTATCCTCCACTGCTATATTTTTTTTCCTAGGTGAAGAATGAACTAGATTTGAAAAACATTATTTGACTAGTTTTTTGGGGATCCATTAGTATCTAGATGCAATGAGGCTATTGATATGGAATCATTTGACTCATTAGAAGATGGCAAAACTGCTTTGCTCTTTAAACAGAAAGATGAGAGAAACATGCTTCTTTCCACCATGTAGCTTGGTTGGCTGGGTGAGGTTTTCTACCTTACAATTAGAAGTAATATGTCCTACTTAAAGACATATTTTCTGCATCGAAATTGCACATTTGCTAAGTCCAACACTTGCTTCCATATCCTATCCTCCACGTTCAGCCATATTTCATTTGGTAGCCCTTTAGCTATATCCAACTCCACTTGAATTCTGTCTGAGGTAGAATGAATAAGACCATCTGTTTTTTGATCCAAAGCAAAAAATCTTGACAAGGTATTACATACACCTTGGAACCATATAACACCACAATAGAGTTTGATGGAGGAGCAACTAGGAAATAACTCTTACTGAGATGAGTAGATGGTGCAAAGTCAATGATGAAGTACTTTACATAAATGCCAAATTTGCCAAGTGTGTCTTTCATAGAGATAATTAGAGCATTGGTATTGCCAATCAAAGTTCATAGAAGGAAATCTTCCGATTAATTATGAACTTATGAACTGCTTGAGATGGGGTTACACTAATGTGACAACCATAATGCCAATATTATGAAACAGATGTAGAGCTGTTGGAATTTTTGTCATTGATGTCGAGGTTTATTTGAGCTTGTCAAGCTGCTGATTATTTATAACTGTTTAATTGAGCTGGTTGCCTTTTTGGTTGAGGTGTCTACTTGCTTGGTTGAGCTGGTTGAGCTTTTTACTTGCTTGCTTCAGCTACTTGTATGTCTGGTTGAGCAGCTTGAGCTCCTTGGTTGACTACTTGAGCTGCTTGGGTGTCTGTTTCAGCTGATTGCTTGTGTGCTTCAGCTGTGTGCTTGTTTACTTCAGCAGCTTGGTTGTCTGCTTTGTCAGTTCCATATCGATATATCTTGCCAAGTGGAGCTTCATGGTGTCAATTTTGCCAAATAATCATTGAAATGTCTACGGTCAATAAAAGCTTGAATTCGTTTGTAGAAGACATATGTTTTTGTGGGATATGTTTGAGGCGGCACTCATGGGGAGACATTATATATATATATAAACAATAAGGAGCTAAGAAGTATCAAATAGAGCTATATTCTTTTTGAAAGTGATGCTGTGTCGACTTCTTTAAGGTGGCCTATTTTTTCATTTTGAAAGTTACGCTTCAGAAATTTATATCGACGGCTTGTTTAATATCTATGCTTCCATGAGGCGGCTAAGTTTCCATGATTTGTTATTTTTGTATATGGCTATAGTTGTCGATTCTTTTATTTGAGGGCGGCTAGTCTATTTCCAGATTTCTCTCACGTCTTCCATATTTATCTATTGCATTTAAAAACTCGTGCCTCTGTGGATGTGTTTTATTTTAGAAGATTCCATGTCTCTTTTGGTGGCGGCTTGAATATTTCCAGTGAATTCTTTTTATTGTTGGCTTTTGAAAAAGACATTTAATTGTAGTGGTTTCAAATAATTATCCACCGTTTTTCTCTATTATGGCATGTTTGATGTTTAAAGAAGGCAGAGACGTGATTAAGTGTGTGGAGTATTTCTGTGGCACAGGTTAGAGACTTTTAAGAAGGCGCGAATATCTTCAGAAAAGTCGTGTTTATTCATGAGTCTTGATACCTCTATTTCTGTAATGTGCCAACCCTTCAGTGCAGTAAAAATTTCTAGATTTAAATCATACGAGTAAATAAACGTGCTAACAAGACATTGCAATAAAAAAATTTCTTTCTTTTGTTGAAAAAATACGAACAAGATGCGATATCATATTACAATAAAGATTCCGCTTCATTACAATAACTTCACAAGTACACGTAACAAGAATACATACCTTTACAAACATAGCTCCAATGAACTTTAGAATAAATAGTTTAAAGACGGTCCAAGATCTTCCCTTTCAAATCTTGGTTCTTCTGTCGCTTGCTGTGGAGGAGAAGCATCTCTTTCGCAAGTTTTCCCACCACCATAACTCATGAGGTCATCCATATCTGGAATGGATAAACACCCCATAGGAGAAGAAGAGGGAAATGAGTAATGAGCTGTGACCGGTGATAGTGGTAACATGTGTACTACTAGGGAGCAGCCTTAATCCCACAATCTTGAACTAGCATGTAATACGAGATCATGGTGAACTGATAGTGTAGTCTCAAGCCTCACACAATCTAAGTGGAGTCTTGTACATTGCACTACTTTGATCAAAGAGTTTTAATTCAATAAACGATTGAGAGTTATCTATCACATACACTACTCAGGGCCGATTTGACTTAAGGCTATCTTCCGCTATGCATAGGTATTGTCCTTCAATGGATAATCTGTCATCCCAGACTAACCTACAACATACTAATCTACTAAGTATTTACATAAGCTAGGTATATCCTTCAATGGATAGTTCATCATCCCAGAACCTATCTTCAAACAATCTACTTATATAAGTATATTAAACCCTCTTCCATACTGGATGACCTCTCCTAGGAGTAAACACAAGCTTTCCTAGTTAAATAAATAACTTAGCTAAGTGTATCATATGTGTTGTACATATGATACACAATCTTTCCTAGTTAAATAAATAACTTAGCTAAGTGTATCATATGTGTTGTACATGTTCAATCATACCTAGTATATAATACTGATGACACACATCCATCTCCTACTACGGAGTAAATACAAACACATTGTATTCCATGTTCAAACATGTCTAGTATAACTAAATACCTATGTTGATCCACATGTTAATTAAATACCTATGTCAAGCAATCCCTTTGACATATCTAGTATAAATAACTACTTGTGTCAAGCAATCTCTCCTACCATGGAGTACTAAAAAACACATTATAAAAGCAGCCTAAAAGCTTCAATTTCCCTTTTCCAAGCAACATTAAATACTTCTATTGCACAGGTAGAGAAGACATTTCTTGCAGTATAGATAACCCAAAAATTCCTTGCAAACAATAAGAAACAGAAAAACCGCATGCTTGTTTATTGCTTTCCTAGATAATGTTGATAGTGCAGCCTTCTCCAACAACAGTTTTGCTTAATTCGGTTCCCAACACCACTCCTTTTCTCACTCTTGTTGGTAGCACTCTACTCTCAGATAATTAAGCAACTCATGCTCACAGAATATATCTCTTCTTAGAAATAGACCATTTTTCCTCACATAGTCTACTCTTGTTCTCACTCATATATCTGATGGAATGGACAGGTGCAACTTAGAAAAGATTAACAGATAATGACGTATTCCTTTGGTATGAAACGCCTTTCCCAAAGGTAATAGTAACTCACAAAAATGTGAATAATGACTGTAAACTATGTTCACTCAGAAATGTGAAGGCTGGCTGCAAATAAAGTTCACTCAAAAATGTGAAGAATGAACCCTAGATATTGCACAGGATGATACACAAATGATGATCAATGCAATCACAGGATAATACTCAATGTAACTCCAAAATGATGAAAGTGATAACACAAACGACAATGATACAAGATAATGATGGAAAGATACGATTCAAGGGAGTTGGGCGGCTCTTTATAGAGAGCCCAGCCTCCAACATTCCCTATAGCCATGGCATGTGAATTGACACCACTGCCATTTGAAATGTTCAACTTGGAGGTGGCGTTAAATCAAGCTTGTACTCAACAATTAACAAGATGAGTCGATTCCCTAATTGCTAGAACCAAGAAGACTATTTCAAAGGCGCATGGAGCAATTCGTACATCAACACCTACAGAAAATGGTTACAGAGGTGGCGCCCAAGTTGTGAGATGGCGGAATTTTTCATAATCTGAGAAGTCAATCATAATTCCTCAACACATACCCAACATCGGCTATTGTCTGAGCTAAGTCGATTAAATCATTTACTGTGTTGAATTTGGTCAAGCTTCCTCCATCGATTAGGTCAAAGCCCCAAAGATTTAAGACGTAACTCATTGTTTTCTCCTTGCGTTTTCCTTAGCAAAAGATGTGCAATTTTCCTGAGAGCCATGTTTGATTCCAATTCGAATTTCATCTCTTTAACTATATCGGCATGTTTATATGCCAAAGTTTAAATGACAATATTTGTGATTTGAAGACTTCATAAAATCGATTCATATATTAAATCTGAATAATTCGATTTTCCCAATGTTTAAACTATATGAATTATATAATCAGAATAATTCGATTTTCCAAAGTTTAAACTATATATACATATCAAAGTCAATATGCGTTTAAAAGATGACAATATTAATTCGACTCATTTATGCAATCCGAAATAATTCGATTCCAATGTTGAGATTACATTAGAAATAATTCGATTTCCAATGTTGAGATTAATATGAAATATATATTTTTATTGTATTTATATATTTATAAAGTGCTATTTCCCCTTTAATAAAATATATATATGTATATATATATATATATAGTATATTCACAATACTTATATATTTATGTGTATATATATATATATATATTATTGGACAAATACATTCGATACCTTGAATGCTTATCCTCCTATCAGTTTATGACAGGAATAAGCACGCATCCATACGCTATGTTCTCACTATATATATATTCATATATACCCATTCCACCGGATGTATATCTCTTATTATCTTATACCGCAAGTAATAAGTGTATATTTTTATACACATACTTATATTATATATTCATATGTACACTTCTCCAATAAGCATTAATGCTTGCAAGTGTATCTGTGTATATATATATATATATACAAGCATATTCATTATATGGTAATACGATAATCAAGTAATCTATTTGGTGTTGAATGAAAATGACCTAGTGTCTATACCCACACATATGTATATACAGGCATAATCGTTTCCTCATGTATGTACCTCAGTGAGTATTTCTACTCACATATATGTGCATTTGCTAATGCTCTCACACATAGGTCCATGTATTTTATATATATGCCCATAGACATGCTACATTTTATGTTCATATGAAACGGCGTAAAGATAACCATACATAAAACCCAAAGACTCACCCAAGCACAATCAACACATTGTCATAAGGAAGAACTCAAAGCTCAAACAGATAAACATCACCCAAACATGCATTCAAAGTAAACCAAACCTTACTAATTTAGATATATCAGCTATGGATGACTTAGCTATTATTCACAAATTGACTCAGTTCACTCAATCTAAGGTGTGTGTTTATGCTCAGATAGTTACATTTACCGGTTACCCGACCAAGATCTTCTCCCAAGTGATACTTCCCCTCCACCTGGAGAAATGGACATTTACCTGCAACCACTAGCATATGCCTTGACAGTCAATTGTTCATAATAATAAGCAACATATATAAACTTCTTCCAAGTTAGAATAACAATAATTCAATAACCATCTATTCTCATTTATGCAGTATATCACCATGAATAACATCAACTGAGATAACATCAAATGAGATAACATTCATATTGATAACAAGGTACAAGCATCATTAATTCATCTCTAGAATTCACATTTACCCTATGTAGTAATAGTAAATAGTAACTTCACAATTTGGGGTGTAACAATTTCCCCTGGCGTTATGAATTTTAGAAGAGATTTTAATTTTTGACGGTGATTATCATATGCTTAGTAGTTTCTATTTTCTACCTAAATGTCTGCTGTGTTGTGTGAATTTTTCAGAGAGGGAAGCTAATTTAACTATTGCAGAGTCAAATGTTTCTTTGACATCTATTTTTGAGGGCAGCTAATTTTTATATCATATATTTGCATGGTATGTGTGATTGTGTAAAAAAAAATACAAGTATGATTTTTTTTTTTTAAAAGCCTTGGTTTTAGATGTGAAGGGTGCGGCAACAGTCATCTTGGACATTCTCTGTTTTGGAAGTTATTTTGGGTGAATCGTGGTCTGGTCTTAGCAAAATATTTTCATTCTTCCTTGGCAAGAGTTAATATTTTGAGCAGAGTTTTCCTCTTGAAGCAGAGTTTGAAGTAGTCTCTGAATAGGCTATGAGTGTATTCGATGGTGGAGTGATTATGAACTTTATATTCAGACCTAACAATCTCAGTGTAGAATAGAATATTTTTGTTTTCCGAAATCAGATTAGTGGAGCAGAGTTTTCTTCTTGGAATTTCTTTTGGCATTGAGTTTATTTTCTGAAGTTGGTGCTTCAGCTATTGGAGTTGGTGCTTCAGTTTGTTCGGGGAATTGGTGCTCTCCTTTTTGTAATTTGGGTTGGAGCCCATTTTTTGTTTATGAAAGCTATTTGATGCCGTGGATTTTTACCCGGAAGGGTTTTCCACGAGAAATTTGGTGTTTGTGTCTTAATGGTTGTTCTCTTTATGCTTTACATGGTTTTATGCATTCATAGTTTTTTAAAAAAAGGTTTGAAATACTGATTCGCTCCCCCCCCAGTAATTCCCATGTCTTCTCAGGAGCTACATGATTGGGAGGGCTACTATGATGTTGCATTTGTATGTGTTAATGATTAAAGGAAGAAATGTTGCAAAATCCTTCTTGTTAAATATTAGCATGACATGGAGGATAACAACAACATACAGATTGATGTGAAATGGCTTACATATAATAGATGAATAAATATATGCATGGGAAGCAGTGGCAAAGGTGAATGAAGGGTAAAAATTTCATTTGCTTTTTGATCATTCATTGATAAGAACTTGGGATACATGAATTAATGGTTGGAGGTTTTATATCCAAATACGTGTAACTTCATTAAGACTTGGGATTTGGGGCACATTTGATTTTCTTCCATAGCCTAAATATTATCTACTTTGAGCATTATCACATCCTAGCTTTGCTATTTTTCATGGTTGTTAATGCCAGATAGAGCTGGTAAGTGATAAAAGTGTTTTCTTTGTCTTTATGGATAGGTATAAATGCTAAAATGATTGGTTGTGAACACAAGTTAGTCATTGTTTCATGCAAATCTGTAGATTCTATTAAAACTGTAAGATGCTGTAAATTGGCCCACAAAAGCAATGATGTCACAGATAAAAGACTGATATGTTTACTGAGAAGTTACTCATTCAGAATTGAAACAGTGTATACTCCATTCAAATGTTAGCATTCCAATCTTACACTCAGATCTGAGTAAGTTTCCAATACAGATTGATGGATACAACAACAAGAATAGTAATCGCACAGGTGAACAGTACCCACCGGCGCTCTCCCCCCTCCCGCCTCCCCCTGCCCACACACACACACATATATATATGTGTGTGTGTGTGTTAATTGTGATGCACAGTAATGAAGTTCCCACAACCAGTCACCAAATCCCAAATGATGATACAATATTGAATTTCAATTCAAATGTAATTGCAGACACCAATATAAAATGTTAGCCCAGACACGGGCTACAACAAACAATGAAGTACAGAGTAATAGTAGTTGAATGAAGCTCACTGAGTGCACACAACATATGGCAGATGTCGGCACAATGTCGTATTTAGAACTGGTGAAGATTTATGTATACATAGACCCACGCCAAGAGAGTTGTATGATAGCAGCTCCTGACAAGAGAAATTGATGCACATGTATAAGAGTTGAGATAGCTAGCCGTTATGAATCAACTCTCCTCCCGGACTGCCCATGTGGTAACACGACTGATATCTTGATGCAACTTATTGAGGATCTCATGGTATGAGAGGGTGCGCGAAGAGGATTCCAATATAGATCGTTATTTGGCACCCTTTTAGTGGCACTAATCCAATGATAATTTCCATCGCTCACTATGTGTAGATGTCATTTGTTTGACAATAGCGGCAACCTCCAAGGAGGTGGTGCGAGCCAGGGGCTCTGCCACCACACTCCTTATTCGCTTTGACCCTCTGCTCCAACACTCGTCACTAAAACTTGGAATCACAATCTCATGGAATTAGCACGGATCATGGTAAGTGCAAGAAGAATGAAACCATAGCTGCAAGGGGACGTCTCACCTTGCGATGATCTAGCAGAGGTTTTCGTCCCTGCGAGGATCCAAAAAAATTGTCTCAACTGTGGTAAGATGATCTCTCCAAAATAAAACTAGCTAATATAAATATCAAACTAGAAATGCCTTCCCAAATGGGTCGGCCAAATAGGTCCTGAGCCTTAATTAAAATTTAAATGTTATTATTAATAATTTAAATTTAAATTTTATTATTTAATATTATTTCTAAATATTTGGATTTAACATTTAGAAAACGCTTTTCCCACTCATTTTGAATTTTATGGAATAGTCCAAATTCGGGGAAATGACAGTCCTCCTGTAATGTCCCCTTTCTAGTGGAAGCATTTAAACCTGAATCTTGTATACAAAATGTTTCTCAAAGAGACATTAGAAACGTTAGAGATCAATAAATTTCAGTAATAACTTTTAAGATCATAGATGATATAAATATTTCATTCTTGTCAAAGGATTATTCATTTCCTCCTTATCACTCACTATGAATGATTCTTCTATAAGTACATTAGATATTAAACATCTTTCAAGATCCCATAGATGGAATTCTATTATACCATTTAACATCATAGTGAATGAATAGAGTCATTATTACTTATAAGTTTCAATAATTGCTACAAGCATCATTCTTGCAATGATCGTATATATGAGGAGATACTGTGTTTCATGATAGATACTTCTCTTCCTCTGCATGGTGGAACATAAATAACATGATATATAAGCAAATATACATATGCTGATATAAACAGATAATGTGTATATAAATTTCTGAATCTATCCTAAATAGAATTAAACAAGAACATAAAAAATGATAAATAATAAATAACACTAAGGGATATTAATAAACAATAATCAATGCATAAAGAATAATAATATACCTATTGTTTCTATTCCTATAAAGTTCTGCTTATATTTTTAACAGCAGCACTTATATACATTTATCCTACCTTATAAATTCTGCCTACATTATATTTGGAATAAATAATGCTGAAAGCATATGAATCCTACTTTACAAAATAATATTGAAAACACACAATATTAATCAATCCTATTCTATGCTTACAGATCGCAGCGTGTACTTATTCTGTATATTCCTCATTGATGCACAATAATTACCTTTAATTAACATAATCTTGAAATCATAATTTAATCACTTTTATTAATCTTGAGATCATGGATTAATCATCATTGAGTATTATGATTCTC
This sequence comes from Sequoia sempervirens, assembly GCA_007258455.2. Classification (NCBI taxonomy): domain Eukaryota; kingdom Viridiplantae; phylum Streptophyta; class Pinopsida; order Cupressales; family Cupressaceae; genus Sequoia; species Sequoia sempervirens. The sequence continues at coordinate 32,826 of VDFB02191928.1, forward strand.
AATGCATAAATTAATTACTATCATTTATAGAGTTCTATATTAAAAAATTCATTATTACTAACTACGGAAAATCTGGAATTATAAATTAATATTAACTATAGCATTTTCTGAAAAGAAACATACTCAAACCTTACTAGAGAACCGTGTGACCAATCTGCAGTAGTCTCTTCTTATTCTCTCCAGCCAGCGATTCCTTTGTTCAGAATATATTCATATATTCTTCTTTTCTTTATCCATCCCTCCTCCCCATCTCATTTCAAATGGTCTTCTTTTTATAATCCATTTACTACTCAATGGATACGTTCCTTTCTAAGGGACATTACTTTTGGTTTTGGAGGTTCGTGACCTAGCTTGATTGCTGCTTTTCCAAACAGCAATGTCCTTCCATGCTTTAATCGCTGCCTATGTTTGCAGCTTGTTAATGTACTTTATGTATTTTAAATGTTTCTTATTTAATATGTTTTTATTATTATTATTTTATATATATTTTATATTTGAGAATTTATAATAATGTTTATTTATATTATATTATAATTATAATGATCTGAGATCTCTTATATTATAATTTGATATTTATTTATTTTAGTTTCTTGCATATATTTTAATAATTATTTTATTATTTAAATTGTCAATATTTATGTTTTTTTTTTTTTTTAATGTTCCCTTAATTATTATATTATTTCATGTTTGAGTTTATATTAATTTTATATATTATTATTAATATTTATTCTATTATTTAAATTGCCCATATTTATATCTTAATATTTATGATATTATCTTCGATGATTTAATTGTAATATTATCTTATGATAATTATAATTAAATTACTAATGTTTATACTTTTATTGTGTTTTTATCTTGTTTACTTATTTCAATTGTTATTTTAGTGTTGCGATTCCGGGTACATGACACCTCCCTGCCCAAATGTTGCTTGCCCTCAAGCAATTGCAAGCCTGTGTCCGTGAGTACTGAGTTGATCCACAAGTGATGAAGGACATGATCTTGGGGGCATGACCACTTGCACCAAGGCTTCTGCTGCTCCACTTTGATATAAACATCATCAGGCCCATAACTGAGACGCAACTCATCATGATCCCAATGAATGAGTACACACAACACATCAATATCTAGATCCCAACTCAGCACAATATCACGTTTCATAGACACGAGAGAATAGCTGAATCTCCATGGGCCATTAGCTCCAAACAATTTCTGGACTCGGAATGATCTCTCATGGAAGTGCAAGACACCCATCATAGGTGCATGAAAAAGCATATCAGCCCATCCTAGGCTGCTGATGAAGGTCAGAACAGCACCCCGAAGTCTGAGAAGTAGGCCTATGATGATGCAAGAAGTGCTACTAATGGCATGTAATGATAGTGCCTTATTTGGATGCCAACCTTCAATGATAACGAGATGTTCCATAACTCTCCAAATCACCCAAACAGCTGCTGCCCTCCAAGCACTACCACGGAAATCCATGTGTAACGATGTAAGACAATCACCACTCAACAAAACGTGAAGTGGCGACCCGTGAGTTAGGGTCGGAACATCAATGTCTTCACATTCATTCCATGCTCCATAGTCCCGTTGAGACACAAACATTCACACCTCAAAGTCAAGTATTATGATAATATCTTCACACCTAGGATCGTAGATCAGCTGTAATTTCATCCCTTCAAGTGTGTGCCAATCAAAAGCAAATGCATCCATGGTGTGTGCCATAAGTCCTAAAAGTAGGACAGCCTCATGCTCTACCAAGGAGTCATGTATCCCATCCCAAGTAAACTCCTTAAGCTCTCCCTGAATGATCAGACTCTCGACCAAATCTGAATCACCCATCACCCCGCCTACATATGAAGACACAATACTAGTGGCTGATCCACTAAGTATGTCTTCATCATGCCAACCAGTGTATGTTGTGAGCCTTCAAGTGGCTCTCCTGAAGAGGTGACACCAATTCCTCATAAAGCAATATACATGAACAAAAAAAAAGTTCTGAATCACTCCTCAAATTCGATTGCCCCATTGGCTTGGCCACCATACAAGGTTCATTCCCCACATACCATATGCCTTCAATCTTCTTTGCTTCTGTAATGACCTGCTGTACTAACTTGGTCACCTTGTGTCTTGGACACACAAATAAGACCCCATGTTTGTCTTCCGAATGAGTGCCAGCAAGAGAAGAAGACCTCTTGCTATCATCCTTATGAGTGGGAGCAGCCAACTCAAGACCAAACAAGACCCAAAGACTGCTGTTCCAAATCAGAAAATTAGAATAGCTATCGTAGCTTTCCACGGTGTCTTCAATCACATCAAACTTCTCCCTCTTCATTGCTTCATGCTCTCCAACACGTGTCGGTCCCATATGAGTTCCTCCATGAGAATTATAACCCTTAAGGCTGATCCTTTTGGTTGTCATAGCATCATAATGTGAAGGTATAGGTCTGCTGTCATACCTCAGAAAATTAACCCTTACATCATGCTCATTTGTGAGGTCAACCTCAATCTCAACCATTTCTCCTTCCGTGAAGGAATGGTTATCAATAAGTGCTGGTCCACGAGGCGTCTCCTAGTGTAAATCATATGTTACAAACTCAGTCCCATGGTTGCAAACAATGTCCCCATAGGGTCCTTCAAAACCTTCCACCATGTCTCCAAACTTTTCCCTCTTCCTCTTGCCATGTCTTTTGTTGGATGTGGTTTCCGTTGAAGAGTGTGTCATGCTAAACTCCCAACACTGCTCATTCACATACTCTTCTGGTTCGTGAAGACCCCTTTGAGTGTTCATCAAGGATTACATAGTGCTCTCCATCTCCTCTTGCTTCCGTCTCAAGGCACCAACATAAATCTTATCAATTGTGAGGAGATAATCCCTATCCACAAGTAATTGTAGATAGTTTGACTTCACCACCACCAAAGCCTCCTGGAGTTTGTACAAATCATCAAGAGATATACCTCCTTCAAGTCCCTTATGTCCACTTAGAGCCTTCCAACACAGGTCTGCCATCATCTTATGAATGTCATCAAAGTGAGTTAGGGCTGCCATAATCTGACTATCATTTACCTTCAATTGCCCTTCCAAGTGGTCTGACTTATGGGACAAAAAATCTCTATGCAGCATTCCTGATTTGTCTTCAACATCACCATCATAAATCTGATCAGTCATTTTGGATTTGACACATTTTGTGACAACATGCCCTTCTGCCTTGTGGTCCTTATGAAGATACATGTACTCATTGGATGATGTAAGGGGGGGGGTCTCGCATGTGAGGACATCTTCATCCTCTTTAAATGTTGCAGTCTCTTCACTAGCTCTCAGCATCATTGTTGCATCCTTGTATGTGAGTCTCAAACTATCCATGACAAACCAAACACTTTCATACTGCATGACCTCCCTACTAGGCCATCCCTTAGTTTTTATGATTAGTTCTGTCTCCCATCCAACTCTAATAGATAGTCATTAAAGGTGATCATGTGCTTGAAACAAGGATTATTGAGCTTAGTAGGGCATGACATACCTTGTATGTGGCTTTGTCCAATGGACAACCTCTTGTGCATACCCTCATAACTGAAATCTTGTTCACCCATAGACAGATCGATGATGGCTGATTTACCACTTTTCACAATGGCATAACTCTTGTGGCACTTTTCCGAATATTGCTAGTCATCCTCAACAATCACTGGTGCATTGTCAACACACACTCCTGGTTCTTCTTTAGGGAAATGTTCCATAGGCAAGGGTTGCTCTATCATGTCTTCATCAATGTTTGATTGTTCTTCCTCTTCCTTTCTTTTCCTCATGTAGTACCTATCAAAAGGTTCTATGTCCTTGATAGCCTCATATTCACCTAAGTACTCATCAAAGATGCTGATAATCTCCTCATTTATGGGTATAGCCATTCCCGCCATTCTTACATCTTCTTGGTAGGATAGAAGATCTTTATACTTTTGATACCATTCATACCATCGAACAATTTTGGAGACTACAATTTCATTGTCTTCTTCCTCCTCACTCATGTTTTCATGGTATAATTGTATTTGCACAATCAGATGCATAGGCTGGCAGGATTGCAGCTCTGATACCACTGTAAGATCTTGTCTCAAATTGGCCCGCAAAAGCAATGAGGATGTCATAGATAAAAGACTGATATGTTTACTGAGAAGTTACTATTTTAGAATTGAAACAATGTATACTCCATTCAAATGTTACCATTCCAATCTTACACTCAGATCCGAGTAAGTGTCCAATACAAATTGATGCATACAATAGCAAGAATAGTAATCGCATAGGTGAATAGTACCCCACACATATATATATGTTAATTGTGATGAACAATAATGAAGTTCCCACAACCAATCACCAAATCCCAAATGATGATACGATATTGAATTTCAATTCAATTGTAATTGCAAACACCAATATAAAATGTTAGCCCAGACACGGGCTACAACAAACAATGAAGTATAGAGTAATAGTAGTTGAATGAAGCTCACTAAGTGCACACAACAGATGGTAGATGTTAGCACAATGTTGTATTTAGAACTGGTGAAGATTTATGTATACACAGACCCACACCAGGAGAGTTGTATGATAGCAACTCTCGACAAGAGAAATTGACGCACATGTACAAGAGTTGAGATAGCTAGCCGTTATGAATCGACTCTCCTCCCGGATTGCCCACGCAGTAACTCTTGATCATAGTAACGAGACTCGCCATGACTCGCCATGACTCGGCGAGTCCCGGGCCGAGCCAGCCTGGCCGAGTCTGGGGAGCTCGGACTCGGACACGCCGAGTCCAGAGCCGGACTCGCCGGACTCGCCGGACTCGCCAGACTCGCCCAGACTCGGAGAGTCCCGACCCTGTGACCCGGCCGCGGCAGCAAGAAGTTAAAACACTAAAAAAACATAAAACTAAAAGTTAAAGTTAGTTTTTTTTTTGTTCTATATGTTCTCTCCAACCCTAAAAGCAACTTCATTTCACTCTTTTGGCAAAATAGGAGGAGAAGAGAGAGTTGTGAAGAAAAATAGGAGGAGAAGAGAGGGCAACCAGCAAATTGTTTAAAACAAAAGCAAGGTCATATATCATTTGGGAAGCTTCATACTGCTAAGGAGGTGCATTGAAAGTTCATTGCTAGTGATTGGGAGGAGTTTGCATTGCATTCCAAGCCAAATCTAAGAGGTAAGTTTGATTTTAATGGTTTTTTTTGTGTTTTTTTAACAAATAATTCATTGTAATTTGTAAAATCATTGTTTTTAAATTATTATAGTTTGCATTTTTATTTACAAACCCTACTTGCAACTTAAATAATTTTACAAACCCTACTTGTTATTGCAGCCACATTCATTTGCAAATCAAACCATATTATTATTTTCACAATGTCTCAAACCCCAGTCAGAAAAGACCCTGCTTGGAAACATGCTGAAATCTTTCCCGGAATGAAAAGAGGAGAAGCAAAATGTAAATACTGCAAAACAATATATCATGGAGGCATAAATAGATTGAAATACCACCTTGCACGCATACCCATCCATGATGCAGTGGGCTGCACCCTAGCACCTATTGAGGCTGTTCGTGAAGTGCAGGTGCAATTAGAAAATTTTGAAAGGCAAAAAGAAATTAGAAAGAGACAGAGGGAGGAGTTGGCAGGTGTTGGAGTTGGACAGGGACTTGGTGCTGTTGGAGATGCTTCTTCCATGCCTCCATACCGTCCTAGTGCTAGTGCTTCTGCTAGTGCTTCTGCTTCTGCACCATCTATTCCTATGCGTACTCCTAGTGCTGGTGGCGCTGCTACTGCTAGTGGTAGTGGCAGTATTAGTATTGGCCCTAGAGTTCGTAAATCTAGGGTGGACTCATATTTTGTACCACGCACTACTCCTGGTTCCCAACCGTCGCTTGAGAGCATGGGTTGGAACAAGGATGCACACGATGCAGCAAAAAAAACAATTGCAGACTTTTGGTACTACTGCACCATTCCCTTCCATGTAGCCAGGTAATTCTTTTTTCGTTTAATTGTTTTAAAATTTATATTTAAATTTTATTGTTTTAGAATTTAGATGTATCTCACTATCGAATTCAAATTTAAAGTTAAAAACTTAAATCTTTTCATTTTATGACATGTTTTAGGTCTCCTTTTTGGCAAAACATGGTTGATGCAATAACCATATGTGGGGCGGGGTTCAAAGCCCCCAGCGAAGATGAATTAAAGGGCCCACTTTTGACTCAAAAGGTGGCGGATGTGAAAGCACAATTAGAGGAGCAGCGTGTGCAATGGAGGAGGATTGGTTGCACCATCATGACTGATGGTTGGACCGATAGGAGAAATAGGACGCTGTTGAACTTTCTAGTTTCCTCTGGAGGTAATTGTACTTACCTTAATACATTGATATTTGAATTTGATTTAGTGATTAATAATTTAATAAGGCTGATTTATGTTTTTAATTTATTGAATAATTGGTAATTTGGTTTTGCTTATTTTTTCAGGTGACACTGTCTTCATAAAGTCCATTGATGCTTCCGCCCAATTCAAAAATGCCACATACTTATGTGAGGCTATAGAGGAGGTGATAGCCGATGTGGGGGAAGAAAATGTAGTTCAAGTGGTGACAGATAATGCAGCAAATTATGTTGCTGCTGGTAGATTATTGATGGAGAGGCACCCAACTATATTTTGGACTCCATGTGCCGCCCATTGCATTGACCTCATGATGGAGGATCTTGGCAAGCTCCCATGGATAAAAACATGTATGGAATCAGCAAGAAACATTTGCAAATTTGTTTACAATCATGCATGGGTGCTTAACCTTATGAGGCAATACACGGGGTTGAGGGAGTTGTCTCGTCCTGGCATCACTCGGTTTGCATCAAATTTTATCATGTTGCAATCCTTGATTCGGTCAAGGGCACCTTTGAGGCGCATGTTTGCTAGTGAGGAGTGGTCTTCCTCATCCTTTTCTACAAGCACTGCAGGGATTGCTGTGGCTGATTGCATATTTGATGAGGCAGGGTTTTGGACACCAGCAGATGAGATTGTGAAGGTAACATTTAATTCTTTATTATGTTTTAATTTTTAATCATATCTTACTTTTATTTGTTCATTTTCATTGACAGTCACACTTACTTATTTGTGAAACATGTTTGCACTTTGCAGTTTATTGAGCCCTTGCTAGTTCTCCTACGAGTTGCAGATGGGGAGAAGCCCGCAATGGGCTACATATATGAGGGCATGGATAGGGCCAAAGAGGCCATTAGATCAGTCTATGGTGGAGTTGATGATAAGTATCGTCCCATTTGGGAGATCATTGATAGGAGATGGCAAAACCAACTCCATAGGCCCATCCATGCAGCCGCATGTTTCCTAAATCCGGCCTTCCACTTCCGCCGTGATCTCCGTGCAGATAGAGAAATTCTTAGTGGGCTCTACTCGACGATAGAGAGAATGTTGCCCTCTGTTACTACACAGATAGTGCAGGAGATAGATGCCTTCACTAAGGCACGAGGAGACTTCTTTGCACGTCAAATGTGCAAAGATAGTAGGACAAAATTAATGCCAGGTAAAAATATATTTAAGGCAATAATTTTCATCTTTTTATATTATAATTTATTATTAAATGTTGAACTTGAACTTGAAACTTGAAATGAGATTGATTTTGTTTCTTTTTCTCATCTCAGATGGATGGTGGGAGATGTTTGGTTCTGATACACCGAACCTGCAAAATGTTGCCATACGAATATTGAGCCAGCCATGCAGTTCATCCGGTTGTGAGCGCAATTGGAGTATGTTTGAGCACATACACTCCAAGAAGCGCAATAGATTGACAGTGGAGAGGATGAATGACCTGGTATATGTTCATTACAACCTTCGGCTCAGATACAGGAAGGCTTTTGACCACGACAACACCCCGATCTGTTTAGAGGAGGTTGATCCACAGTCTGAGTGGATCACTGAGGCTACAGACGCAGTCTTTAGTGACGAGGACCTTGATTGGGTGGACCAGGCAGAGAGAGAGGCTGAGGTTGTAGCCATGGCTGAGGAGGAGGCTAGAGCACGAGGAGACATAGCTACTGGTGGAGAGAGTGGTATGGGGACTCAGACACAGGCAGAGACTATGGCTGCAACTGCAACATCATCCAGGACCTTTAGACACCTTCGTAGGAAGGATGTTGGCTCCACTGTGCCATAGGCATAGAGTGATAGACTTATAGCTATTGTTTTGAATCTTTTGATATTTCATATTTGTATGGAACATTTGATGTCATGGATTTCATTTTCCATGAGTTTTGTATACATTTGACTAATTTTATATATCAAAGTATGTTATTTCCTTCAGCAGCGCAACTACAATTTGTGTACTTTATACTTATGTGATCATTGTATATTTGTGTATGTGATCAAATTTGCTTTTATTTGTGTTGTATTCAATAAAGGGTGCTTGAAACAAGTTTTAAATCTTTAAAAATCTCTAATTTTCTAAGGTTTTTTCAACTTTTTTCATTTTGCCGAGTCTGCGCCGAGTCCGAGTCCGAGTCGCCGAGTCGCCGAGTCGAGTCACCCTAGCCGAAGTCCGAAATGAACCGAAGTCTCAGAACTATGCTCTTGATTGATATCTTGATGCAACTTATTGAGGATCTTGTGGTATGAGAGGGTGTGCTAAGAGGATTTTGCAAGGTTACCCCAAGTTTCTAGGACGGGGACGGCGGCAGGGGACGGCGGGACGAGTCCCCAAGTTTCCGATTTTTGAGGCCAAAATTAGGGACGGCAGGGGACGGCTATATAAAAATATAGGGAAATTTTAAATATTCAATAGATAACATGAATAAGGCATGCATAATACACATTATAGAACATTAACATATAACATTTGTGTTCAACATTATGCCAATACTCAATAGAGTCAATAGTCAATACGCATTCAAAATTAACATGCAGTTACACAAATCATGAAACAACCTCCAAGTTATAATTTATAAACTTATATCAAAATGCCCAAAGGCTACATTGCTGCCATATAGTTTTAAAGTTTTAGTTTGCTATGAAAATCAAAATACAATATCGTATGTCAATAATGAATACAAATTTACAAAATAAACAAAGAGCACTGCTGCCCCTAATCATCTCTCATAACTGCATCAAAATCAGAGTCATCCTCTGAGTCATGCCATGTAATGCTCCTCCTCAGCCAATGGGACCCCAACCAAGCCCTCAGTTGTCTCCTCCTCATCTACCTAAGCCCGTCCTCGGATCAATATCCCACCGTAGAGCTAGAGTCTGTTGATACTCTGGAGTCTGCCGATCCTGAAGCCGAAGAGCACTATGAATGGCCACTAGCTTCTCCGCTCGTCTAGAGGTAAGTCTATTCCTCTTGACGGAGTGGATAAAGCTATATGTGGACCAATTCCTCTCTGCAGCAGAGGAACTAGCAACCTGTGCAAGAAGGCGAGTGGCAAGTATCTTCAACTGCGGTGTATCTCTCCCATGATAGGTCCACCATCCAATAGGGTTCGATTGAGCTAATATAGCTCTATCCAACCTCGCCTGTGGTTTACTCAAGTTTGGGCCATTAAGATTAGCAAAGTCTAGAAATTGTGACCGAAGTAGTGAAGCTTTCTTTGGTGAATAAATCTTTTCAATGGCCCGTGTGAACCCATCTAAAACCTCAACATCATCACATGGAGGCACCCTACCATCCCTTGGTGCATACCATTTTGGATTTAGAGCAAAGGAAGCCATATGAAGTGGGGTGTTCATTGTATTCCACCTCCGCGTCACAATGGGCCTAATGTGTTGCTCATATAAATCCAAAGTTGGGTCCTTTGCCAAAATAACTTGCCTGATCTTCCCAAGCATAGTGTCAAATGTCTCATATATCTCTCCAAGACTAGGAGAGTCTGTATCAACATATCTAATGACATCTACAATGGGTGAGATGAAGGAGCAAATATATCTGCAAAATGCAAACAAAAAGTTCAAAATAATTAGTTGACAAGTTAATTGACATGTTAGAAACTTCAAAAGTTGGAACATTGGACAATAAAATTAAAATATTAAAATCAGAAATTTAATATGAAAATCAGCCATCTAATATGTCTTACCTCACATTGGCCCACCAATCATCATCGAGGATCTTTTGTTTGATGCTCTTTCCTTGAGTAGAACTTGCATTAGGCCATCTAGTCCACTCAACATTGACCATCATCAGTTGTAGAGGCTCATGCACCTCAAGCATCCTCTCCAATAGGATGAAGTATGTGGCATATCTACATTCATTAATTCAATGATTCATTAAAAAATAAAAATTTAAAACAAAATCAGATTATGAATACAAATTGAAAGTGAAACAAAATGAAGTAAATGGCATACCTTGTATCAACAGGTTTGAGAAACTCCTTTGAAAATGTCCTGAAAAGAGCAAGTGAGGTGTGGTGGTTGCAAATGAACATTTTTCTCTAGCTTCTGCCACCGTTTTCTTCACCCAATCCATCTTCCCTATGTCTTTCAATGCATTGTTCAATGCATGAACACAACATGGGGTCCAAAATATGTGCCTGTAAGTACCCTCCACCATCAACCCAGCCGATTTGCACACACGTGCTGAATCGGTGATCACCTGCACCACATTTGCAGCCCCAACCTCCTCTATGGCATCTCTCAAAATGGAAAATTGGAAGTCAGCATCCTTACGTCTCCCTGAACAATCTACGGCTCTAAGAAAATAAGAACCAGCAGGGCATGTGACTATGACATTGATGAGTGGCCGACGTCTACAATCAGTCCACCCATCCATCACTATAGAGCACCCCGTCCTCATCCATGTTTGCCTCATCTCCTCCATTAACACATTAACTTTGGAGTACTCTTTGTCTAGGAGGGTGGTGCGTAGCTTATGATCTCCAGGGGTACGAATGAAGGACCAACAGTGGCTATGTCTTTCACCATTTGTTTGAAATAAGAGGAACGGGCCACATGAAATGGAATGGCATGGGAAAAAAAGAATTTGGCAATGGAGGATTCAGTAGGTTTCTCATGCTTGGTTTTGAAACATGGACTCAACTGAGGCTGCCTTATCACTACCAATCACCTTCCTCTTTCCTCTTAAGATAACACTACTACCAACTGTGGAAGGACTAGGAGTAGGAGTAGGCATAGATGATTGTGAACTTGGGAAAGAAGGAGACCCACCTTGAACCCCACCATCACACTCCATTTGAATTTTTTGGCACTCTATAAATAGTGCATCTGTCAATGTAGGACACACTCTAACTCCATGGCCCACCTCACCCAAAAAATGAGACCTAACTCTAGTGTAGCTGCCCCTAAACTCCTTTTCACAAACATGGCAAAACCAAACCCTACTCCCCCCTGAATTTTTTTGTCTTTCACCCTTGGCTGTCACAAATTGAAGGAATGGTTTTTTTTTTGGTCTAATGTGTGTTTTGCATAGTCCTTCATAGTTTTGGTATTGGTTGATGAAGGAAGGTGTTGGGTAGGGGTTATTTGCTCTCTAGTTTCCCTTCTAGCTTGCATTTCAACTTCACTATCACTCCCACCCTCACTGCTGCTCATGTTTTTTGTTTTTAGAATGCAAGTTTTGACTGAAAACGCAAAACAAAATAAAAATCAGACTATGCATACTTGCTATTTTGCAAAAATGAAAAATGAAAATAGGAAGGGAAATGCATACCCTTGATGGATTTGCACTCAACACTATTTCAACCCTCCTCTCCTCCTTCAAACCGCCGCCCTTCTCCTTCAATGGCTGCAATTTTTTTCCTAAACCCCTTTGCCGCCAAAACAAACAAAATGACAGAATGAAGTTTTAGAGGCCCTTTCTTTCATAAAGGAGTAAAAGATGAGGGCCCATACATGCCACGAGGTAAAGGCCATTCTTTTTAAATTTATGTTTTTTAAAGTTTTTGAGCTCCAAAATGCGGGATAGCCACTGCCTCCCTCGCCATCCCCGATCGGTCAGTCAGTCTCCCTTTAGAGAAACGCATGCCCCCATCCCCTTGCTGTCCCCCTTTGGTACCCTAGACGCCCCTAATCGGATGTGGATTTTGGTGGGGACAAACCTCTGTATCCCCGATTTTGATATAGACTGTTATTTAGCGCCCTTTTAGTGGTGCTAATCCAATGATAATTTCTGTCGCTCACTGTGGGTAGATGTCTGTTTGACAGTAGTGGCAACCTCCAAGGAGGTGGCGTGAGCCAAGGGCTCCACCACCACACTCCTTATTCGCTTTGACTCCTCTGCTTCAGCACTCGTCACTCAAACTTGGAATCACAATCTTATGGAATTAGGGCGGATCATGGTAAGTGCAGGAAGAATGAAACCACAACTGCAAGGGGAGATGGACGTCTCACCCAGATGATCCGCTACGCTAAATTAGCACCGAGGCCGATTGTAAACGTCACTATTTCAAATGTTTTGCAACACTTCTTCATATTTAAAGAGGAGAAGTCCCTTCATTGGAGCAATGCTGAGGGAAGGAAAATGACTAACTAGGTTCCTATCTTTTATGCTTCAAATGCAGGACACAGGTGCACAAACACAATGCCAGAAGCTGCTTTTCTCCCAAGCTCTCTCAGATCTTAACCACGACTAACTAGCTTTTATCTATCCAATACCTTCAAGATGAACAGAGCATGAGGGTAAAGGAGCGGGAATGGGATGGTTGGATCACTTGAATTCGCCGTCTCCAGAGGATATGACCGAGGCTCTGAACTCTCGGGTATACATCGGGATAAGGTTGGTACAAGCAAACGCTCTGCACGGTAAACTAGATCCGAGATCTGCCAAGGAGGAGGGACTCCTATCCGAGGTATGAGCTTAAGAAATAGTTTACTAGAAACAACAAAATCACGATGCCTTGGCTAACGAGCTTGCTAAGGAGGAGGGACTCCTATCCGAAGTATAGCTTGGAAGTCAACACATTAAACAACATCAAACGACAACTGTCAATAACAAATATCCAAGGAGGAGGGACTCCTATCCGAGGAGGGAAATGAGACAACAAGCTATTAAACACAGGACGTAGACATAACTCAAATAAGCTGATCAAAATGCAAGCGCCTTCTGATATTCTTCTTCAATGCTTTATCAACGAACTACAAAAGTTGGGAAAGCAAAGGCACGAAATCATGCACAATTACAATCATCCAACGAACTCTCATCCAAGAGTGAACAAATATTCGCTTTCAAAGTGTTGGCAACAATGGCGCAGCAATTTTGCATAGCAAGTAAAGGTTAAACAAATAATGAGCCCAAGGCTCTTATTTATAGAACTCAAAGGAGTGGGCAACCCCAAAATCTCCTTGAGTTATCAATGAGTTCTTGCCAATCAATTAGCAAGATTTATTCCTAAATAGGGGGAACAAGCAGTTAACTGGAAAGCTACTTCAGTTAACTGAAAGTCAACAAAGAGTCAATTGGAAACTACTTCAGTTGACTGAAAGCAAACTAAAGGTGAACTTAAATGTAAAGTCTCCCTCCAAAATAGACATCCACATTTAGTGGAGATCTAAGATCCACAAATCGTGGAAGTCAATTAGACATCCTTAATTAGTGGGATCTGACAATGCATGATTTAAGGAAAGTGGAGTTAAACTTGGAAAGAAGCATCAAGTTAACTCCAACTACATTTAATGTATCTCGAGTTGACTTGGAAAGAAGCGTCAAGTCAACTCAAGTCTCATGAATGCCACTTGGAGTGTGTATGGCGTCCTTTTCTGGTGCATTTATAGCTCGCCATTAATCAACAGTGTCTCAATCCATTGATTGACCTCATCAGCTTCTGGGGAGTTAATGCTCCGTAGGATGATGACGTGGCGTCGGAGCATGACCTCACCCGTTGTGAGCTGATTTCCGAAGTCAATGCATTGAGATGCTGCCTCTTCTAACTTGGTTGATAAAGCTGCTACCTTAGCCAGCTTACAACCCTCTGGATCATCAAGAAAGGTGCTGCGGATGACATCCCTGAACTGGTTCTGTACAGTCACCAACTCGACGTATTCTCCTCCCTCACGCTGATATTCCATGCAAGGGAAAGATATTACCAACATTCTTGCGAAGTTGATAATAGTGGCAACCACCCTTCTGTAATCAATCATCTCTACTGAATGAGCGTCGTAGGCTTTTACCTTGTACGCCAATTGTTCTTTCCAAGCAAAAAGATGTTGCTTGTTTTCCTCAGAGTATACTGATTGATATGCTAATTGCAAATCTGCAATTGTACTTTCGTCTTCAAGCCTCTTTTCTGCAATCCTTTGTTCTGACTGCTGGATCTCCACACGAAGTTCATGTGCTCTATCCCGTAACTGGTATAGGTTCGCCAGTACGCATCTACCCTTGACAACAAACTCTTCCACCTGATTTCTCAAGTGTTTGCCGAATGTTAACAATTGCCGATGATTTTGTTCGGCGGGGAGATCTAGTAGTCCTGCCGGTAGGGCTGAGACGTTGGGTGTGCCATGTATCAAGCTGGTGAGGTAAGACCTCAGTTTCTGATTTTCAGCCTTTAAGGCTGCCTTTTCTTTACCATCCTTGGCCATCCTTTCTTGTGCGCTCACCCAAGCTATTCCGAGAAGGTCCGCCTCCACCTGTCGTGTAGTCTTCCCGAGGTTAAGTTGAGACAAAGTGTAGTCCTCTACTTGAACCTCGTGTATGCTTTTCTCTACTGGTGGAGCGGCAGTCTCTATAATGATCTCACAATCTGCATTCCTTTCTATGTGAACTTGCTTCTTTAACTTCTTCGCCGACGCGTCTTGTGGGACGTGGTCGAATTCGGTAAAGTCAAGCTCATATGAGGGTTTTTCCCTCTTCCTTCCTAGGAAACCTTCGAGCCAAATAGAATCTCGGCGAACTTCACTAGGAGGGACGTGAGGCCCTTGAACGCTAGATGTGTGAGACTGTGCTGGAGCAATGTCTCTCGGTGGCGAATCCAAGTCGATGAGGACCTGTGTTCGCTGTGATACTGGTGATGTTGGCGGCTCTGCTTCCATAACAGGCACCGTTTCTGCTGCTGCTTCTACTGTTGTTGCTTCCGCCATTGGTTCAGCCACTGGTTCTTCAACAACTAATGCTGCTGGTTCCTCCGTGATAACTTCTGCTGAATCAGGGGTAGCAGTCTCTACTCTTTGTTCTGGGGCAGCAATACCCGTGATTATTTCAGGACTATGTGTGGCTTTCTCCACTGGTGTCCTCTGTGTTCTAGGTTTTGACATCCTCATCCCTGGGGGAGGATTGCACCATTGCTTTTGTCTAGGTTTCCTTCTTGAAGTGGAAGGTGGTGTAGACTGAACCTGTGGCGGCTCTGTTCTGTGAGGTATCACCTTCCTTGATTTCTTGCTGTCGAGATAGAGTTGGCTATTTCTAACCACTCTACTCGTTCTTTCTTCTATAGATGTATCCTCTTTGGCATACCAATCCACTCTCGGAGCGGTTGGGAGTCAACTGAATCTGCGAAGAATGTGGGGAGAATGACTTCCCCTTCATCATCTGACAGGCCCTCAATGTCTGCTGACATGAAATCAGCAATCTGTGGGAGTCTGAATCTGCTGTAGTTTCTTCTTCGCACTTCATACTCGTCTTTGCAATTCACCCAATAATCTTCCATAGAAGATTTATGTGACGAGTGTTGCTCAAGATGTGCTGCATAGAGTCCTCTGGGGTCATAGGATCTTCTATCAATGAGATATTTGAGGTTAAACCTCGCTGTTTCTTGCCCCATCATCTTTGCATCAGCCGCGAATCCACATCTGTATAGTCCCATTTCAACTGGAAAGTTGACAGCTGTCTTCCTCTTTAAGCGTAAGTAGACATGTACCTCGGACAATTGTCTCAGGAACTCCATGAAGACTACCCTATCTGAAGGGTATCTCGGTAGCATGGCGGGGTGGCCAATGTAGCCATACACGCGTATGTAGGAGAATGTAGGAAATTGGATGAACCAATCAGCCCAATCCGCCATTGCCTCTTTGGCTGTTTGTGATATACGCACGTGCATCTCATGGTTAAGCTCGCGAACTATGTGCATGGTGAAGTGATCACTTGTCTTCTTGAAGTGTCTTTCCGCTTGAGTAAACTCAAGACGTGTGAAATACTCGTGAACCTTCTGCACACCTAAGGTTCCCACATTGTTCAATAACCTGAAATCGCCTTGGAAGGCTATCAAGTATACCAGGTAGGAGCACATGTGGAACCTATGAGCTTCCAGATACCCAGTGATTTGTCGGTGGAGTGTGTCACTGATCCAAGTGGCCCAGTCATAGTATTCCCTCCTGCCAATGATTTTAGCGATGACATAGTACATCCATGGCTGGAACTGACGACCATCTTCTTCTCCAGTGATTCTGTTGAGTAGAGTGATTAACACTGCGTACTCGTCTTTACATTCTCCTCGCCCCAACAACTTAGGCAAGCTTGCCTTTGTCACTTTTAGCCATTTTTCGGCCATTATCCTTTGACATTTGTCTTTGGCCGTCTCAAAAGCTTTCTCACATTCCGTCAATGATATGACTTTGCTGTTAGGATGTGAGGGAATATCAAAACATCTTTCGATATCTTGAGGCTTTAAACTGCAAACAATCCTTCCATCTGCTGCTCTGATTTCTCTGGTGGTAGGGTTGTAATGCTTGATACAAGCGATTACGAGCTCTACGCTTTGTAATGTGATGGGAATTGAAGCGGCTTGCAGCAATCCGGATTCTTCGATATTCTGCAATGTTATTTGATTCATGCCTTCTAACTGCTCCAAATCGACCACTGGATTTACTTGGTGTAGATTTGTGTCAACTGTTTTCAGGTAATCATGG
>VDFB02191930.1:0-23726 GCA_007258455.2 Sequoia sempervirens
CAACTGATCATGGTTCCACATCAAGCAGCCTGAAACAAACTAGAATCTTTTGTTAGTTCAGAGTCCAAAAATGATAATCTAGCTATGATCTTAATGCCTTGGTTTGTAGACCAGACAGGAAGATGAAAATGGGTTGATGTCATTCGAAGAAGACAGTCAAAGTGTCTATGTTGGAGAGGAAAAGGTAGAAGAAAACAAGTAGAAGAATATAGTAGTGAAAGTACAACAAAGGACAACGATAAAGAATTTCATGATAGCTGAGAAGCAAAGTGCCAAGACATTTTATGAATCTTCATACACAACCCAAAAAGTGAGTCATGGTCATGATAAGGATGCAAAATTCTTAATTTTTGCAAGAATAGATCATGATAGAGGACAACCTCAGGCAGTTCAAGAGGCAGGCATAGTGGATAGTCTATCAAGGTGTTTTGATGAAGCACGATACTGCATGTTATGTAGGCCTAAATGACTGTATAGGTGAGACAGCAATGGACAGAATGACGCAAGAGTGGACTGTGTTTTCACAGAGGACAGTGTTTCAAGTTGGAAGAAGATAACAAGTTGATGACATAAGGAACTTATGGCAACTAAAAGGGCAATATATGAGATGACAGTCATATAGGCTACGACAAAGAAATGTCAAGACAAGTTCATATATGGAGGACAGTCCTGTGAAGAGCAGACAATGACCAAATTTGAAGTAGAAGAGATAATAGGTTTATGAGGAGTAAAGAATTAAGGTTTGAATGGCAGTGATGAGGTGGCAGCTCTATGAAAGACCAAAATGACTGTCATGAGAAATTCCTCAAGACAATGATAAAGGACAAGGAGTTAACATAGATGACAATGCTTCATGAATGAGAAATTATGGAGCCTAGCAAAAGTGACAGTTCTGTAGAAGAAGAGTAGGGAAGTCACCATTCAAAGAGTTACGAATGAAGTTTATGACTGTCCTATGAATATTGATGACAACTAGTGATTGATGAGCAAGTGGTGTCAAACTATAATGTCCAATGAAAATTAATCTCAGGCTCTGACACCAAGGAAATATGGAAACAGAGGCCATCTGTATCTTGCAGTGGAAGCATGTTTGCAAGGGTTGACATTAATGAAAAAGATGACCGTCATGATAGATTGTATTGGCAAGGTAAAGAAACAATGACAACCAAGGTAATATGCATAGTCAGAAGAGACAGATTAGTTGGCATTTTTCAAGAAATGAATAGAGGACAAGCAAAAAGTATGATAATTCACTCAAAAATGTACCTATCATGAATGACCAATGACGTTTGCATGGGCATGGTAACTAAATGCAAAAGAGGACAGTTATATGCAACAAAGTTACAAAGGTATTGCCATTTAGTGACAGTCCCTTAAAGCATAAATGCAGGTGAAAATAAGTGGCAGACAGTACAGAGGTTTATAATCATAATGAATAACGTATGATAGCGTCTCAGACATGATGAGGTGAACACAGGCCATGAAACCTTCAAGAGGACAATCCTGAGCAAGATAAAAGACAAAGAATAAATTGGCAGTGTATGCAAAGAAGCAAGAGGACAGTTTCATGAGGACATACTCTGGCTGGAGGAAGTTACAAGGAAATGAGGTTATTCTTGACTGTCAAGCATAAGGGTAGACTAAAAGTAGCTTAAATGGTGGATAATAGGAGAGTTTCATGCCAAAGACCAAGAGTGATAAGTACGCAGATGATGAAGACCTGTAGATAATGAGAGTGAAGGACAAAAGAGGACTTCATAAATGAAACAAGTGTCAAATACTTCTCCTAAAAAGAACCACCTCCACCTTCCTAGGAGACTTTTGACTGTTTCAAACCTTTTCCACATGTCCTATAAACTTGGAGACAAGGTCAATGCAGTTAGCAATGAGCAGTCATGAGCAGTTGGCAAATATCTAGGGACAGTTTGAGGAGTTGCAAAATAGATGGAGGGAAAATAGGGCAGTTTTGACTCCATTTGAACCTTTTGAGGGCATTTAGGAGCTGTTTAATGGACTTGGTCTAAGTCACAAGGTTCGAATTCAAATTCAAGTTCGGCAACATTGAAATTTGGATGAAGTTCGGCAAGGAAAAAAATCGGATTAAATTCGCCTTATGTAAAAAAATATATATTTTTATGAATATAAGTAATATATCCACAAAATTGTCTAAATAGTTTAACATTGATAAATAGATTTGAAATCATTACAAAAAGATGACATATTTATAAAATATAAACAATAGGAAACATGTGAAATCACAATTGCGAAGATGTTCTTTTGTCAAAAAGGTACAATAATAGTCAAGACTTGAGAACTTCAAAAAAGCTCCAAGTCATAAAAGCACTTGGCTGAGATGCTAAATCATCATCATCATTTGTATCACTACTCAATTCATCATCTACAAAGTCGGGCTCATCTGCAAATGGCACTACTATGTCTTCAAGAATTTGTTGTTGTGAGGAAGAATCCTTTGCTGATTTGTTCATGAACAATTTTAAATTGCTGCGAACAAAGACAAGATCTCCCAACTTTCCAGACAACAATTTATTCCTCTTTTTGGAATGGATGTGGTCAAAGCAACTCCAGTTCCTCTCACAAGCTGATGAACTTGCTCCCTGACTCAAAATTCGAATAGCAAACTTTTGTAGCTTAGGAGTTTGTGCTCCATAGGTCATCCACCATCTATACCCAAGTACACGTGCCATGTCATATTTGGCTGCTACCATTCCAAACATCTATTCTCCTCCCTTGTATACCCAAAATTGATCTCTGATTAGTGCTGAGATTTCTTGATTTGATTCATAATTTCCAACGGCTTCTAAAAGTCGTGCCATAATTTCAGTATCACCTTGTCTATCAATAGAAAATAACTTAGGCTTCAAAACGCAAGCTGCTGCATGTAAAAGTGTGTGCATCATTTTCCATCTGCAATCAACTGTCTCCCATAGCTCCATATATTTTGCTTCTATATTATTTAGTGCTTTTTTAATAGCTTCCTTACAATGGTCCATGCTTTCATAAAGCATGCCAAGGCAAGGAGTGTCACCATCAACCATAGGAAGCATGTCAACAATTGGTTCACATATAAGCAAAACCTTTGCTACACTTTCCCAAAAATTGTTGTTTAGAATGATTTGCTCTATGTTTTTCCCCTCAGGACCTTTAGAAAGCATTGAATTTTCCCACTCATTGGAAGAAATAACAGACCGCAAAGCTGCTTTTTCTTCAACCACTCTTTTCAAAGTGCTATAAAATAATGCAAATCTTGTTTCACAAGGCCTCAACAACTCCCTAGATGCATGCTACCTATAAAGACTCAACGTAACACGATGATTCCATATGAAATTTACAATTGCTCTCCCTCTATGAAAAACTTCATGTACCCATAAGAATTTAGCCATGTCATGAAGCAACAAATTGAGACAATGGGCTGCACATGGACTCCAATATATTTGTGGGTACTTCTCTACAATCAGCTTCTTAGCTCCCACACAATTTGTTGCACTATCAATTACCACTTGAACCACATTTTCCACCCCTACTTCAAAAATGGCTTCATCAATCACTTTCAAAAACACAACACCATCAAGACGAGCCACCAAAACATTAATTAATGGTCTTTGACATATATTTGACCATCCATCACTCAATATAGTGCAACCTGTTGCCTTCCAAGAGGCTTTGACATTAGCTAATTTCTCAGTCACTCTATCTTTTGACCTCTACAAAAGAGTTGTCCTGAAAGCCTCTAAAGATGGGAGTGTGTACCCTTTGCCAAACTTTGCAACTTTCTGAATTGCATTACAAAAATGTGGATTTCTCGCAACATTGAATGGAATAGCACTTGAGTAAAACAAATCAACTAATGCATCATCCACTTGATGTTTCTCTACTGGTTTCCAAAAGTTGTTCAAAGTTCCACTCTCTTTTGATACCCTCACCGACTTGGATAGACTAGATGAGGAAGACATAACAGATGTGAATCTAGATATATCTTCTTCAATTCTTTGTTTCTTTTGTACCTTTTTCATTTTTCCTACAATTGAAGTGGACTGCTCTTTCTCTAAAATAGCTCTAAGTTCTGGAGTAACACTTGGACATGCAATAACACCTCCACCTGGACCCCCTGTAATACCAAGCAAGTGGTTCATAACCCTTGTTAAACTTCCAATAAAAGTATGCGGACATAGTTTACAACTGATGTTAATACCATCTGGGTCATATGCTTCCATGCCTCGAAAGTTGATTTGTTCAGAGCCATTAAATGAAAATCTACATGTTTCAAAAGAAAATTAATATTTAGTATTTAAAACATTAATTGTTTGACAATTTAACATAAATAAAATAATGACAAAAATTTACTAACATCTATTATCAAAGATTTAAAATACATCTAAATTATAAATGTGTTAATAAACATATATAATGTTAAAAATTTAAAATACATATAAATTATTAATAAACATGTATATTATTAAAAATTAAAAATGTATCTAAATTATAATTTATAAATATATTAATAAACTGAAACATATAATTTATAATATTATAATGGATTAGATGATCTAATCCATTATAATATTATATTATAATTTATATGTTTATTAATATACTAATTTATATATATTTAATTTTGTAATAATATATTCTAAAATCTAGATAATACTATATTATATGATATATAAATAATATTAAATAATATAATATATAAATAATAAATATTTCTTTAAAATATATATTATATAATAAATATTATATATTTTTTTAGTGTAAAATCTTTGTTTTATGTATTTTTAATAATATATCTTTAATAAAAGATAGGCTTATTATATTATATATATTTTATTATCTATATTATTTAATGTAAATATATTTATATCTATATATTTACATCAAATAATATTTTTAGATATAAATATATTTACATTAAATAATATAGATAATAAAATATATATAATATAATAAGCCTGTCTTTTATTAAAGATATATTATTAAAAATACAAGATTTTATTATTTGATGTAAATATATAGATATAAATATATTTACATTAAATAATATAGATAATAAAATATATATAATATAATAAACCTGTCTTTTATTAAAGATATATTATTAAAAATATAAGATTTTAAAAATTATTATAAAACAAAGATTTACGTTAAAAAAACCTAAAAAACAGAGAAGACGTGGGAAGCCTACCTAGAAATCACGTGAGGAAATCGCCTGCAAAGAGCCGAGGGAAATTGTCGAGTGTAGAGAGCTAAATGCAGAAAGCCAAGAGGGAAATCGCCGAGTGCAAAGAGTCGAGAGGGAAATCGTTGAGTGCAGAGAGCCGAGTGTAGAAAACTATCGCAAAGGAGTGTTGAGCGTAGAGGAGTGACGGACAAAGGTCACGATAGGCTCAAAGTCTCAGACTGAACTTCCTTCGTGCCTCCCACTTCCCAGAACGCAAAAACGACTCAAAAGAAGGAAAAAAAATAATAAAACCTGATTTGTGATGATCGTTGTGTGTTTGATTATTGTAGAGGGGATATTTTATAGGAAAAAAACGCATTCAGACCCTAGAAACGCTTTTTAAAAACCCTTAAAAAAACTTTTTAAAAATGTTTTAAGTGAACAAATGGTTCATACAAATTTTATGCCAAACTTAAACGAATTTAAAAAAAACAATCAAATTCGCCAAAATTCCAATCTCAAGCATGAGATTCGACAAATTGTGTGACTTAGGACTTGGTTAATAGACAAGGTCAAAATAACAACTTTTCTTCATTTAAACACCTTTTTGGAGCATTTGAAGGGGCTGCAAAATAGGGGGAACTGTTTTGGACGCCCAAAGAAGTTTGACCCAGCAAGCTGATGCAAACACATGTTCCTATTATCTAGAAGCTGTTGAGCAGCTTATAAGCAAGCCTAAGGGCAGATTTTCAAGTAGTTCTTGCTCTCTTAGCTGTTGTATTGTAACTTTTTTAAAGTTCTTTCAAGCTGTGACAGCTTTGTAACTCATTTTGCAAGCATGTACAGCAGTATGTAAACACTTTTCAATCAATAAATATAAGTATTTTGGCCTTCTCAGAATTTGTTTTATTGTGTGTAATCAAATGATTGATGCAATTTCTTGTGATGTATGTGATAATCCTTGATGTTGTGTCTCATTATCAGCACCTTTAGGCAGAGAGTGTATGCATTATTGCAAGTTGTAGGTCGTGTAAATGATACAAATAGTCCAAAGTTGTGAAGAGATATTAAATTTACTTCTAAGATTGTGAATATCATAACCTTCTTACAAAATATTGATGCATGGGCAAAAACCTCTGAGTTGTGCATAAACCAACCTTGTCATTGATCAATTGTGTGTGCAAAGGCAGTTGTGCAGGTCTCAAAGAACTTTTGGTGCATCACCTTATTAGTCATAGGTTTCATTTTATGTTTCCTTTCACCCTTTTTCTCAGCATGCAATAGTAGGATACGTTAATTAGGTGAAGCTTCAAAGGGAACTAGCCCTCTCTGGAGGTTGATCTCCAGCATTTGAGCCCCACTCAGGGAGATCATCCCGTGTTTCACAAGGTGGCTGAGTGATTCTATCAGCTCAGCAAGGGTGCACACTTCAGTGACAACAAGAATATAGGAGACAGATAGTAGATAGCAGCTCATTGTTTACAATCTCTCTAAGGTCATCCTCAGTAGCTGCCCTGCATTGGACTCCTCTTGTTCCACAATAGTTTCCAGCTCTCTCATCTCTACTGGGGTTGGAGGTCTAATTAGCCTAGAGAGAAGAAACATGAAATATATCCAGACAAACTATTTAGTCTATTGCAACTGCAAGGACCGTGATCATCATCCTCATTACTTGTCTAAGTGCATAAAACGCAAAGCTGAACAACACCTCATGTTAACAGAGATGCGGTGTGTTTGCAGCATATGTAGAATGGAAAACACAATAGAACCTTATCTAATTTTAATCTGTGTGCTTAACGGTTCTGCACTACAAGGTTGACTCTTTATGTTGTTGATTGTCCATCACTTGTGCAAGCCATAGACAGGTTTTCCTGAAGATAGCATCGGCCTTGCCTATTCATAAATCACGAGGTTCAGTGTTTATGTTGTTGATTGTCCCTGTCACTTGTGCAAGCCATAGACAGGTTCTCTTTAAGATGGCATAGACCTTTCCTATTCGTAAGTCACAAGGTTGACTGTTTATGTTTTTGATTGTCCCTGTCACTTGTGCAAGCCATAGACCGGTTCTCCTTAAGATGGCATGGGCCTTGTCATAGATCACAATGCCTGGCACTGTAAAGGGCAATAATCCACATTGGATGACCTTAGAGAGATTGTAAACAATGAGCTGCTATCTACCATCTGTCTTCTATATTCTTGTGTTGTCACTGAAGTGTGTTTTCCATCTCTACTTACACTGCAAACACACCAGATCTTGTTAACATGAGGTGTTGTTCACTTCAGTGACAACAAGAATATAGGAGACAGATAGGATAGCAGCTCATTGTTTACAATCTCTCTAAGGTCATCCTCAGTGGCTGCCCTGCATTGGACTCCTCTTGTTCCACAATAGTTTCCAGCCCCTCTCATCTCTACTGGGATTGGAGGTCTAATCAGCCTAGAGAGAAGAAACATGAAATATATCAAGACAAACTGTTTAGTCTATTGCAACTGCAAGGACCGTGATTGTGATGTCCTCCTCGCTAGACAGTCTAGGAACAAGCAGTTAGTCCCTTTATTGACCCTTGTGGGCTAGCCAGATTGGTTAGAGGGTCAGCGATACATTCTAGAGAGTTTGATTGTTCTTGTTTTCAGTGGCCAGTGATTGGATCACAGCGAGCGTTGGCATTTCAGGAGTTCACAGCTTCTGACGGCACAGGAATATTCATAGTTTTGAGCGAGTTATGAATTTTTAAGTGATTAAGTTAATTATTTAATTTAATGCCTTTTATTAAAGTCACATCGACTTTAATATATTTTATATCACTTAAATTATTCAAAAGGGGATTTAATATTTTAAATGACTTAAAATATTAAAAGGGCGCTCAAGTATTAAGTCTTAACTATGGAGAAAGACTTAATTAAATATTAAAAGATTTAAATGATGCAAAAAGGGCGTACTTTCTTGAAATGCGTGCCAATTAGGTATAAAGCATTTCTCTGGCAAATGAAACTCATCTTTTGACCATTTCACTTTGCCTTGAGCATTTTTCCTATGCATTCTCCTGTGATCAGGGTTTGAACAAACTGCCATTGAAGAACGATACCTCTTCAGTGTGAGCACTCTTGAGATTGTGAAAGATCAGTCGAATCAGTGCAAGTTGAGAGCTTCAGCCAGAGGTTCTACAGATTCATACAGAGATTATTTATATTGAGATTGTTTGTTGTTTGCAAATAAATGAGGGTTTCTACTGGTGGCGCATCCTTCTTCACAGACAGAGGTTTCCAGCAGAGTTTACTTGCATTCTTTTCATAGCCGTACGACCTACATTGGGATTTGTGCCTAGAGAGAGGCGTGTTAAGGGTTTGGCTGAAACGCCTCCCTTTTGTGTGGGTTTTGACTTCTATCATTGGCGCCTAGTTATTTCAGAGGATTGTATCCAGTTTCGAGACAGGAGAAACCACATCTGGAGATTTGGCGTGCTCATATGCTTGATTTCACCATTTCCGGCTGGCAAGCTGGCTACTGTTTTAAATAAAATAACTGGAGACTTTCTGGTATGTCTGTTATTCATGATCTTATTGTTTCAGTATAATAACAACTTTTGCATTTCCATTCTGTGAGAAATTGCTATATATTTCAATTTACAAGCTTAAATATGCTGCGCCCCTTCTCTTCTGTCTATTAAGAATTCTCTAAAAAAACTTAAAAGACACCTAAAGACTTAAGAAAATTGGGGTTTGAGGTAGAGAGCCAGCAGGGCTCATCACAGGATCATCATCCTCATTACTTGCCTAAGTGCATAAAACGCAAAGCTGAACAACACCTCATGTTAACAGAGGTGTGGCGTGTTTGCAGCATATGTAAAATGGAAAACACAATAGAACCTTATCTAATTTTAATCTGTGTGCTTAATGGTTCTGCACTACAAGGTTGACTGTTTATGTTGTTGATTGTCCATCACTTGTGCAAGCCATAGACAGGTTCTCCTGAAGATAGCATCGGCCTTGCCTATTCATAAATCACAAGGTTGAGTGTTTATGTTGTTGATTGTCCCTGTCACTTGTGCATGCCATAGACAGGTTCTCTTTAAGATGGCATAGACCTTTCCTATTTGTAAGTCACAAGGTTGACTGTTTATGTTTTTGATTGTCCCTGTCACTTGTGCAAGCCATAGACAGGTTCTCCTTAAGATGGCATGGACCTTGCCTATTCATAGATCACAATGCCTGGCACTGTAAAGGGCAATAATCCACATTGGAATAATTTTCTTCCAAGGTTTAACCTTTACTATAAAATCAAGAATCGGCTGCCTCAAAAACCTCTATATCTCCCCTGGCTTTCCTTCAAGCAAGGAGTGACAAAATAATAGACAGTGTATTTGTCAAAATCGGAAAGCAGAAGGAAGAATGACTCCATGCTCCATTATCACCAACAAGCGTCTTTTTGGGCATCTATGGAAATTTCCCCTCACAACATCCATTGGTTACCTTGTCTTACACTCCTCTCCTGCCAATTCACCACACTGCATCATTGTCTTGTAACATTGCTTGTAAAATTAAAGTTGTTTCTCTCTCTCTGTGTTCCTCAAATGTGTACAACATGGGCTCTGGAACAAACACATTAGGATTGGACAATGCAGTTATCCACACTTTCACTTTCATTACACCAATATTTGCACCTATCCTCTCCTACAGTCAATGTCTACCATTTTCACATGCTTCTCATTGTCAATTTCTTCAGCTCCAACCTTTCTATGGCTACCAGCCTATCTACCAGTGCATCCCCTGTACATTCAAATGCAATGGTTAGTCATATTTTTGATAGTTTTCAGGAGTACCTGAATCTTGAATTCCTGGACAATTCTATTGATGGTGATAGTAAACTCTAGAAATCTGTTGTGATGCTTTTGCCATCCAGCAGTTTCAAATGAAGCATAGAGAAGAATTTTATGTTACTGTCATGTGAGATACTGACTTAGTGTATGAGACCCCCTCTTGTAGAAGCACACAAGGGATTGTATTTTTATTTAACTAAAATGACCTCTTTTAGTTTTGAGTCTTGACCCTTTCACCAAGCTTGTAATATAACAAGCCTTGTCAGTTCATGCCTGAGCATAGGCAGAGATACACATTATCCATCAAGATTCAACTCTAGCAGTGGTCTTAGCTACCTGAACGGCATTAATAAAAAAAACTGAATTTGAGTGCAAGTCCTAGGTGCTTTTAATGGAATATGTATCCATGAGATATGAAATCCAAGCCAAAAAGAAGAACTCAAACCAGGTAAGATTGAAAAGAATCATAGATCAACATGTACAAAAGACAAAAGCCTTCTTTTATAAGCTTAGTAGTTTTAGTATATGTCACTGATTGCTCTGCTTTATAAAGTAATGGCTCCAAAGTGTACTTTAGTGTCTCTAGGAACCTTGGAAAAATATCTTAAAGCCTTTAACCTTAGAAACCTTTTTTTTCTATGTTGCAGGGTTCGTACCCACAGGCCTCGAACCCGGTTCGGGTGCAAACTCGGTACGGGTTCGCCTGTGGGTACGTGTTGGGTACGCACAGGGTGCGTGCCCAGCCTTGTGGGTTCTCCCGGGTGCGCGCAAGCGCGCACTTAGGCGAACCCACAACGCTGGGCACGCACCCTGTGCATACCCAGCGCGTATCTGGCCCAAAGGTACGCGGACCCGGGGGTACCAGCCACGTACCCGGGCGTACCTGGGAGAACCCACGGCCCAACACTTAAAAAGTGGGCCCAAAAGTTTAAAAAAATCAATTTTTTAATTATTATTTTGCCTCTTAACCCTAAAACGACCCAATATGAGGCCTTTCAACACTAAAACATTTCATTTTTACCTCTCATTTTGCTCTCTCCATATTTTCTCTCCATCTTAGCATTTTGAAGGGAGGTGATTGCATTTGAAGGAGATCAATTGTGGAGTGGCAAATAGCTTCTACAAAGGAGATTTAAGTGTTCAAGGTATGCATTTAAACCTTATTCTTTAATCTTTTGATGAATTTTTTTAAGTTTCTTAGTTTTTGATGGATTTTTTCAAGTTTGTGAAGAAGTTTTTCAAGTATATATATTTTTTTTCATTTTTTTTATAGATTGCAACAATGGCTAGTAGTCAAAGTTCAGTGGGTGGGGAGGGAAGCCAAAAGTTCAAAATTGATAAAGGATCTCCTTTATGGAGTCATACCACAAGAATTTCACAAATTCCTGGAGGTGGGGGGTTTGTTTGGAAGTGTAATTTTTGCAATACACAATATAATAGCTCCTATTACCGAGTGAAACTTCATTTTATGGGCCCTGGTGGTAAAGGGATCAATATGTGTGAGGGCCCAGATAAGAAGGGGTTGTCTGGTGTACAAATAGCAGCATTTATAAAAGAACAAGAAGATGCTGACAAATTGGTTGCAAGAGGAAAAGAAAGTAGTTATAGTTCCGGAAAGAAAAAAACAACATTACCGACTCAGATAGTTAGGCCCTCTAGACATCCCTTCTTGTCTATACCCTCTACGGAAGAAGAAGATGAAGAACCAGAAACCACCACCCACAAGAGAGGTCCATTAGAGAAAGCATTTAAAATGGAGGCAAGAGATATTGCTGAAGAAAAAACTGCACGTTGCCTCTATGCCAACGGTCTTCCATTCAACTTGGTGAGATTACCATATTGGCGGGACATGGTGTTAGCAATAAATAGTGCACCTCTTGGTTTCACAAGTCCTGGGTATGAAAAGGTGCGTACCACCTTATTGCAAAAAGAGAAGAAATTTGTAGAGGCCCAACTAAAACCAATTAGAGATTCTTGGGTTGAAACAGGTGTATCTATTGTTTCCGATGGATGGAAAGATTGCAAAAACCGTCCATTGATTAATGTTATTGCAATGTCCCCCAAGGGGGCAATGTTTTTGAGGGCGGTTGACTGTGAAGGGGAAGTGAAAGATGCAGAGTTCATTTCCAGGATTCTCATTGACTCCATAGAGATGGTGGGTAGTGAAAATGTTGTCCAAGTAATTACGGACAATGCAAAAGTTTGCAGGGCTGCAGGTGCTTTGGTAGAGGCCAGATATGAGCACATCTTTTGGACACCGTGCACCGTACATTCCCTCAATTTGGTGATGCAAGCAATTGGCACCCAAATAGAGTGGGTGAAAGAAATATACCAGGAGTCTGAGGAGATCCAGATGTTTGTGACAAACCACCATATGTCACAAGCAATTTCTTAACTTTTCAAGATTAAAATTGTTGAAGGTAAATTTAATTTATTTAGTTTCATTTATCATTTATGTCATGTTTTACATAATTGAATAAAATAATTTTTTGCATTATTTACATATTTTAAATGTAAGCTATTAACTTTACTATTAACATGTTCTTAGGCTGTCGAAAGTGTTAATGATATGTGGCGCCTTTCAACTATCCTTCCAGCCTCGAGTAAAGTCATAAATAAATGTAGCCTATTGGCTATTTATTTATATGTGAGAATAAATGAGTATGGGCGCATCTCTTTGTAAATAATATTATTCTCATTCTGGCCGACTTTCTTTATGACTTGTATTTATTATTTATCATTGTATCTTGGCCGACTTGATAAAATTGTAATTTATGGTTATGGTTGAGGCCGACCTTGTGAGGTCTCTTATAGTCATGCATTTATAAGAGACCACCTCTCTCCTTGTTTATCAATCAAGCAAGCTCGGATTATTCCTTCATCCAAGTGCGAATTCCTTCAAGAGCAGATTGCGAATCTCTCTAGGTGCAGATTTAGATCACAAGGAAGAGCAGATTATCATCTGTTATTGCATCTAGAGTTGATGCTGGATATTGGCCTTGTGATTGGCCTCATTGTAAAGATAATTGTTGCCATTATTATTAATACAAGAGGATCTTTGTTGCTGGGTTTTTCTCCCTCAAGTGGAGGGTTTTCCCAGGGTATCTACTGTGTTATTGTCTGATTTGAATTAATTCTCTGTGCATTCAATCTGATCACTTAAATTCAACATGGTATCAGAGCGGGTTTAAGCAAGATCGTGATCAGACTTGTCTAAGCAGTGTGTGGAAGATGGTGACCGGTGTCAAAGTGGAAGACAGCATCCTTGGAGATACTCTCACCCTTTCAGACTTAGCAAACGACATTTTGATTGAGGAGCGATGCCACTGAAAGGGCGGAGCTATCATCTATCCAGAGCAGCGACCCTCAGGACACTGAACCCTCGATTAAGTATAAATTCTCGAGTTGTTCCGCCAGGCACAAGTCTCTCTTCGTGCCTAGTTCCTACCTCATGACAGACTGGGAGTTGTGAATCGTCGGCATCAGTTACCCTTCGTCCGCAGTGTCATTTTTTTTAGGTGAGGAATTTGCACTCAATCTCAGGATGGGCACGAGAGCTAATAATCAAGTCTAAATATTGTTCCATCCTTGGAGCAAGGAGTTGCAGTCTATTCTCATCGCACATACCAAATCGGGCCTGGACGCATAGACTTTCCGATTTCTACCAATTATTTCCTTCGCAAATGTTGGGATCGTGATTCCAAGTGTGGTTGGCATGAATTTGTCAACACTGAGTATCATCATATCGGGTAAGTACAAGTGAAACATCATTGCTTTCGGGTTATGCAAGCATCTCTGGAATCGAAAATCAATGTTAATTAAAATCTGCTGCGAGGAGTATAGCTGAGTGTTCTTTCATCATTCCGCGAGTATTATTGGAGCCAGTCACCGTCAGCTATTGGACCACATATTATCTATTTGTTGTGATTCATTATTTTATGTAAAGCAAAATCATCATTCTATGTGGGTAAACACTCTGCAACAGTTTTCATCACCGAGCTGTGCGGTTGGGTCATGGGAAGATTTCAGGAGATCAATAATCTTGATACGATGGAGTAAGGAAATATCGGGTTAAGAGAATATCGAGCCTCGATGGATCCTCCGACATTGGTGATTGTCGCACCTCCCCTAAGTGAGAGATCGAAGATCGTAGATATGGTCACATTCCGATAATATGAGATTGCCGAATGAGTGACGCCAGGGTAGCAACGGGTTCATGTGCTCCAGTCATTGGATCTGAGGCATCAATGCATATCGTCCATAGTCAGGCAAAGAGGACCTCCCTTCGATGCTTCCTCTGCCGAGAAGGAGACGGACTGTGATTCGCGCCCAGCCCGATCATTCAAATCATTCTCATCGGGTTTGATCTTATCTAGAATAGCTCCTGTGAAATGCCGTTCGAATAAATATTTTGATTCGTATTTTTTTTTAAAGAGCTCCTCCTTCCATTCTCATTGGTTAAGGATACTACTGTCGTGGAAGGCATGGGCAGTATTAAAATGAATTTAAATGGAATCTGTGGAGAAAGATCTGTTGTCTCTATGGGCTGTACTAAGTTGAGTCATTATTCTGGAACAAATCAATTCAGATTTCAGGAAAGATAAGTGGCCTGAAAAGTGTCTAAGTTGAGCACTTAAGGAGATCTTTTTTTTTCTTTTTTTATCGAGATAACTGGAAACAGAGTACATCATAAATTGTTCAAATTTAACCTTGGAAAGGGCCTATGTTCAAGCTGTGGAGGTTGCGGACTGATCTGAGCTGTGGAGGTTGCGGACTGATCTGAGCGCAAGAGCAGTGTTCCTTACTGTGTCAAGTATTTGCATCCATCAGAACATTTAAAAAGATAAGTATTCTTTTGTTTATGTTTTCAGTCTGCTAAGTTGAGTAGGTCTAACATTGTTTACTTGAATCATGAATGTTTGGTAAAGTTCGTGGTAGTAATCACTGGCATGAGATCTTTGGCAGATGTCATCACTCATTGCATTTCATAGTACAGATCTCTGAGTGTGACTCTGAGATGAAATGTGAAATGCAATTTCATTGTGATGATCACATCGATATCTTTCTCCGTGTTCATGGACTGCGATGGGGCCTTGAGAAGGCTAGTCCTATATGGAACATGCTGGCTGCATGTAAGAAATCTATAGTTGTGCAGACTGTATTTTGTTGATGCTGAGTTTAGCACTCTCAAGAGGAGCAAAAGATGGAAGCAGGACATATCAGAATTCATTAAAGATAAGTTTCTTTATACCTTCATTCTGATTTTTTGATATATTTCTATTATAAATTGAGTTACTTATTCATGTTTTTATAAATCCTTATGTGTTCATGCTATAACCTGAGATAGTAAACCTTGTACGATTCTAGTCTTGATATTTCTTTGGATAGTCATAAAACTGTTAGTAATCTCTCTCTAAATGCCTTGTGAACAGCTAGAAGCAGGTAAGTGATGAGAGATTGCTTAGCGATGAAAAGATTGAGGTATCTTATGAGAAAGTTATGCCAACCAAAGAAATAATCAAGCACGAAGTCACAACTTGCAGCCATGGGACTGAGTTGGTGGCTAGAGGGAGTTCACTTCCAAAAGTCTTCTTTGCAAGTTCTGAAGCAGGAATCAAGAGGGAGCTTTGTAACTCACTGAGAAGAAGCGAAGATTACCGTATTGCACAGCTGCTGAGATCAGAATTGCTCAAGACTGTCATCTGGATTTGTCATTGGTAGCTCCGCAAACCTATTCAGAATAGTGAGATCTGAGATAAAGGAGGACTATTCTGAACTCTCTTCAGTACTAGAGGTGTGCGTTGGAAAACCTTTTTTTAAAGTGTTGCAGGCAATCTTGGATGAAGAGGTCGGAAGATTGAAGCATGTGCTTAAAGATTCAGAGGGAGTCTGCTGAACCTGAAGAAGATGTAGCTAAGCATATCCTGAGATACTTGCGTGGCACAGTTGGATATGGGTTGAGGTATACTTCAGATGCAGACTTGGAGTCACTTGGTTTCACTGATTCTGATTGGGCAGGTTGTGTCACAGATCAGAAGAGCACCCTTGGCTGTGCTTCAGTTTGGGTTTTGCTATGATTTCCTGGTGTAGCAGGAAGCAGTCTTCTGTAGCATTGAGTATAGCAGAGGCTGAGTACATTGCAGCTTACATGGCAACTCGGGAAGCAGTGTGGTTTTGTAAGCTCCTTGTAGGATTGCTTGGACAATCAATGGAGCCTACCATTATTCATTGTGATAATCAGAGTTGCGTGAAGCTTCGGCCAATCCCGGTGGTTTCATGACGTAACTTCGGGCATGTTGGAGACTGGCACCACTATATCGTAGATATGGTAATCGCTAAGGTATTGGAGTAGTACATTAGCATCGATGAGCGTATCGCTAGATATTCCTCACCAAGCCTCCTAATAAAGGCTGTATACTTTCTCGATGTTTTTGGTATGGTGGAGAATCCAAATTTTGATCGAAAGTATGAGTCTCAGCACGCGAGCCTTGTTTAATGAGTTCTTCTCTATGAGAGAAGTTCGAGGTGAAACTCTGTTAACGGCTTCTTCGCGGACTAAGAATTTGAGGCAGGAAAGCCCTTGTTTCCACCCTCTGAGCTGAGTCATGGTGGATGTCATGTGTGTGACTCCATGACATATGTTGTACTTGTGTCTCACCCTCTGAGAGAGTCATGGTGAAAGTCACTTGAGGTGACAACATCACGCAAGTGATGAACACTTGTACTAACTATTGCATTTTCTTCTGTGACGGAAGAATTTGAGGTGAAAGCCCTTGTTTCCACCCTCTGAGCTGAGTCATGGTGGATGTCATGTGTGTGACTTCATGACAACATCACGTGAGAGAGTCCGTGATGATCTTCTTGTACTTGTGTTTCACCCTCTGGGAGAGCCATGGTGAAAGTCACATTGAGGTGACAACATCACGCAAGTGATGAGCACTAGTACTCACCAATTGATGGTTGATATTGAGACGATATCTAATATCACATTGAGGTGATATTCCTCTCTTTGTATCTGATTGCAGGCAATGATGGCAGATGGACCTCATATTGAGATGGTTCATATTGTGCAGCTGGAAGTTCTCTCCCTAGCTGAGAGGGAGTGTTAATGATATGTGGCAGCTTCGGGTTCATCCTTCCAGCCTCGAGTAAAGTCATAAATAAATGTAGCCTATTGGCTATTTATTTATATGTGAGAATAAATGAGTATGGGCGCATCTCTTTGTAAATAATATTATTCTCATTCTGGCCGACTTTCTTTATGACTTGTATTTATTATTTATCATTGTATCTTGGCCGACTTGATAAAATTGTAATTTATGGTTATGGTTGAGGCCGACCTTGTGAGGTCTCTTATAGTCATGCATTTATAAGAGACCACCTCTCTCCTTGTTTATCAATCAAGCAAGCTCGGATTATTCCTTCATCCAAGTGCAAATTCCTTCAAGAACAGATTGCGAATCTCTAGGTGCGATTTAGATCACAAGGAAGAGCTTATATTATCATCCTTATTGCATCTGTGAGTTGATGCCGGATATTGGCCTTGCATTGGCCCCATTGTAAAGATAATTGTATTATATATATAACATAAGAGATCTTGTTGCCGGGTTTTTCTCCCTCAAGTGGAGGTTTTCCCAGGGTATCTTGCGTGTTATTGTTTGATTTGAATTAATTCTCGTGCATTCATTACGATCACCTAAATTCAACAGAGACTGGGTTTGCATCTCACACAATGTTCGAGACGACTTGTGAAGGTGAAAGATGCATTGAGTCAAATGGTTATTAGCAACCAATTGGGTATATGGAAGCAATCAAATTCAAAGAGGGCCCAAAAGGTCAAGGCATTGATCTTGCATGACGATTGGTGGGATCGTGTGAATTATGTATTGGAGTTCACCGAACCTATCATGTCTATGCTTCAATTTGCTGATACAGATGAACCATGCTTGGGGATGTCTATGATAGCATGGACACAATGTTGGAAAAAATAAAAATAGAAATACAAAAAAGAGAGAATGATCCTGAAGACACCTTGTACAAAAGGGTGGAAGCAATTGTTCTTCATCGTTGGAACAAGATGACAACTCCATTGCACCTCCTTGCATATGCCCTATCTCCGAGGTACTATACCACTGAAGTACTTTCTATCCCAGGGAGAATACCACCATATAGAGATTCTGAAGTTGCTAATGGGTATAAGACGGCATTTAGTAGAATGTTCAGTGATCCAGAAGTGCATACAAGTGTCATGAGAGAATTTGGAATGTTTATCACAGGAAAATCAAAAAATCATACCGCTTCTGTTGCTAGAGACCAATACAAAATGGATGCTCTTACATGGTGGTACCTCCATGGTCAAGATTATATGTACCTCCAACTTCCTTTGCAATCAAGATCCTCTCACAAGTAAGGTTTTTTTTGCCACTTGTATTGTAAAATTTAACACTTAACATTCTTGAATTTATCTTGCATTTTTTTATTTTATTTTTAATTTTGTTGGTTTTCTCTCCGGTTGCAAGCTCTTCTGCCACTGAACGGAATTGGAGTACATACTCCTTTATCCACTTAGTGAAGCGTAACCGGTTGGCTGCAAAAAGAGCTGAAGACTTAGTGTATATTCATTCCAATTTGCGTCTTCTGTCACGTAAGGATCCTCAATACAGGCAGGGGGCAGCGAGGCTTTGGGATGTAGCACCCGAGTCTACTGACTTGGATGCAACCATTCAGGATCTTGCTAGAGCCACTA
This sequence comes from Sequoia sempervirens, assembly GCA_007258455.2. Taxonomy (NCBI): domain Eukaryota; kingdom Viridiplantae; phylum Streptophyta; class Pinopsida; order Cupressales; family Cupressaceae; genus Sequoia; species Sequoia sempervirens. The sequence goes on from VDFB02191930.1 coordinate 18,740, forward strand.
TGGATGATGTGGGTGATATTGATGACATATCACATGGTGTTGGATCCGCTTTGGGTTCAAATGATGATGATTTTGAAGTTCAAACCGCTCAAAATCCAAGTCACGATGATTCTGACAATCCTTTTGATGATTGATGAGCACTTGAACAATGAACATTGAATCATGTTTCAATGATTCATGAACTACATTTTGTAATTCAGTAATTTTATTTGAATATTTTTCAACTATCAATTGGCATTTAATATTTATCTTTGGCATTTGGCATTGATCAATGATCAAGTATCATACTATGAAATGATTTAGTTTTACAATTCTCTATATTTCTCTTTTTTTGTATATATAATACATATATATATATATATATTTATAATATATTAATATATATATATATATATATATATACACCGCATTCCATCACCCAAACCCTAAAAATTTTACCTTACCACGTGCAGGGTTCGTCTGAACCTGTCCCAAACCCGAACCGTAACTTAGCTTTTTCCTTGAAACAAAAATGTTTTGGTTGAACTAATTTCAGTACTGAAATTGCAACAAATGCTAATCAGCTCTAGTATATGGCCCAGTTTGCCACCTACTCCACACTATCTTCCAGCTTGGGCTGTACCCTACAGGACTGAGTACTCAAACTGAAAAGAGATACATGTCAAACAAGTACAAAATAAGCATTCTTACAAATATTGAGAACTCAAGCAACTCCGTTTTGGGCTTCCCTAGACTTAGTTCCAAGCTCTAAGGGATGTCCCTTCTTCCCAACAGAACTGGCATGCACCCAACGTCATACTTTGACCTTCACATTTGACAAGGAAGGTTGGAAACGAAGCGAGAGTTAAGTCATTCTAAGACTAAGCATAGAAAATATCTTAATTCTCAATTTCTTCATAAGATAAATACATCCACTTTCTGTTTAAAACAATTCATATTTCTGACATCCAAATGGGAGACCCCTCAAGGTAATCCTTGTATCCCTAATGGATGGACAAGTAACAATATGAAGATCACTTGAAGAGTTACACACAGGTAATTGTGTTTGAATTTTGAATATTGCTATCACCTGAGAAGGGTCTTTACTTTCAAAAAAAAAAAAGCAATATACATCTAAATTTTGGTTTGGGCAAATAAGTTCTTACATGTTGCTTTGACAGGGAGTATCTCAAAAACCACTTTACCAAATAAGTTGAACTGTGTAAGGCTAAAAAGTGTAACGTACAATATTTTTCACATTGCTGGAAAAAATACAAATTACACAGTCAGCCAAGCTAAATTCTATTAATGTTCAATTCTGAATTTGACTCAGAAAATTTTATTCACAAGCTTCTTCAGATTGCCATGGCTTCTGCATAGTTGTTGCTGCAAATACCCAAATATTCTCTAAACTAGAACATTAGCTGTTCATACACGAGCTGCTCCCAAATTCTGCGGAGATGCTTTTAGTAATTTTAATTTTCTATTAGTCGCAGCAACTTTGTTCTTCTAGGAATCTAGAGAACTCTTTCACAGCGCATGTCTGTTATCTAACTCAAAAGAAGCAAACTATGAGATCAGACCCAGTTCGAGTACATTGCAGGATACTAAAATCATGCATCATGCATCAGAGTAATATTCCAAATTTTATTCATAATGCTACTAAATCTTATTAATCTGAAAAGCTTTGTCTTTCAAATAGATTTAGACGAACTTTTAGGCCAACTTTAGACTTGGAAATATGAATTCTTACATGTGCCTTTGACAGGGGGTTTCTTTAAGAACACCATACCAAGTATCCATATGCGGTAGTTTTCGGGCTATTGTAACAAAAGCAAATTATAGCAAAGTTAAACATTAAATATTTCTAGCAAAAACTTGAGCCATCTAATAGTCTGGGAAAAATCGGTTCTTCCATGTTGATACACAATTTCTGTTAAAATCTTGGAAAAAGTCCGATATCCTCCACCTTTGGGACACTAAAAAAAATTACAGAAGAGGAGGGAGGATACATTAAAAACATACTAAATCATAAACCTTGCCCACCTCTAATATTTGAATGGCGTTGCAGCTCCATCACGGAATGGCATCCCCAACAGAGTTAAGAGCTTCTGAGCCTCATTATCTTTAGTTGCAGAAGTTGCAATGCAAATATCCATTCCCCTTACCCCACCAATTTTCGTCTCATACACAATCTCCGGAAACACAAACTGTTCTCTGATACCCACACTATAATTTCCATTCCCATCAAAGCTATTAGGATTCACGCCATCAAAATCCCTCGTCCTCGGGAATGCCAAATTAATAAGCCTGTCCAAGAAATTCCACATCAAGTTTCCTCTGAGTGTGACGGCAAGACCCAAAGGCACACCCTCTCTGATCTTGAAGTTGGCAATAGATTTTTTTGCCCTGGTCTTGTAAGGCCTCTGCCCTGTTATCAGAGCTATGTCTTTCATGGCCGATTCTAGTGCCTTGGCATTCTGGTTGGCATCCCCTATTCCACAATTTACTACAATTTTTGTTACCTTAGGTATTTGCATCTTGTTGGTGTACTTGAACTCCTGCTGTAGCATAGGAACCACCTTTGTAAAATATTTTTCCTTCAGTGGGGGTGTAACAATGACCTGTTGCTCCTCTTCCTGGACTACATCCAAGGTAGAAGATGATGATGCAGCTGCCACTCTCAATCTAAATGGGTTCTTCTTCCTACTTGAAATACTAACTGTTGTGGATGTGAATGCGAGAGAGCACCTGCTGCTACTGTCGAGCATTGCCATACCTCTAACAGGCAAATGCATAGAGCTTGTCATCGCCATTGCCATTGCCTTTCCTGTCCACTAAACCCCTTCTCAGCCGTCTATCCACTTCCGTTTTTATCCGGGTTCTACTAAATGTGAAAGTGGTTTATCGAGCTCATTCTTCGAGTTCTAAATGCCGAATTTAATTAATAATTAAATTAGCAAGTAATTCATTAGGCAAGATCATAATTATAAGTAATGCGTATCAATTTTCTAAAGTGATAAGAATTTTTTTTATAGTTTTTATTTTTCAATTATTATTAGTATTTTTCTTGAATGTTCAAAGGTAGAATATTTTATTTCTTAGTTTTCTTAATTTTTTCTTTCTTTTTTCATCTCTATTCTTCTATAATTTTTAAGTTGTTGAGCAATTTACTGCTCCTTTCTTATTGCCACAATGAATTATATTGATACAAAAAATCATATATAGTTGAATTCAAAAAGCTATTATAATAAAACTATTTTTATTTTTGTAATAGTGAAAATTGTATAGCTTATTTTGATTGAGTTAGCTTTATGTAACAATGGTTGTCTAAGTGTTGTGACTTTTACATAAAAGTTGGTATGTAATTTGAGTCTAACTTGAAGTCATCTATACTCACTTTCAAGGATTAGTCTTGATCCTTTGTGTTCTCATCTTTCACTCAAGTTTAGATATATAATTATAGAACTAGCCCAAGTTAGTTCCTCAATTTGTGGAAATGAACCCCAAATTTTTAAATTCAAATTCAAATTTGGACCTAAGATGACCCCTTCCCAACTAACTATTATATATTGAATTAACACATGAAATGTTTCATTTGCACCCTTTGGAACTGTATTTAAGGACTAATCCCAAATCTTTTTTAAAAGGACTTAAAACCATACAAAAGATCTCTTAAATATTAAGTGCATCATCATTTAAGGAGCATAATCAAAACATTGTTACTATATTACCTTATTGCATCAACGTCCAAAGTGTATTTCATATGACTATCTATTTTCTTTGATCTTTTCCAAGAGTTATTAAATCAATGTCCTAGGATTTTGACCAAATAAGCATAAATTCTTACCTAGCAAACTCCCCAAAGGTGTTCATAAACATAGTCAATCAACTAATACAAAACACGAGCACTAAAGTGGATTGAAAAATAAATATCAAAAGTTGGTAGAGTTTGGATCTTTGCACCTGAGTTTATATCTATGGGCCAAGTTCAAATATTTAACTACTAAAGTGAATTAGAAAGATGGACAGTGACTTTCTAAATTTAAAAGTGTTACTTTGATTAGTCCTATCTTTTTGCACGTAGACAAGTCACTTCAAGACAAATGTCATAATATATCTGCATCAAATTTTTAATTAAAACCTATTGTTTCATTTGTTTACTTTATGAGCATTATTTTAGTGCATATTGCAATCCACCTCATTTTTCTAGGTTGATTATTTTGTTCATTATTTTAGTTAACATAATTGTTTAATGTGAGGTGATATATATCCTTCCATAAATTGGAAAACCTGACTGCTCTTACCTCCCTTAGAGGTTGTCTTATAATTTTTAATTTTTAGATATGAAACTTGTTATTTAAATTGGGATTATTTTAATCACTTACCCTTTATTTTTCACCTTTTTATCCTTTAGAGTTTGGTGTGTAGTGTTTATGTTGAATTCTTATAGTCACTCTAGTCTCAATTTAAGAAGAATTGTTTGTCTCAATCCTACCATGCCTTTTCATTTAGTTGATCTATGGGTTCAATGATTGTTAATTGTAATGAACAATTTGATTTTGATCATTAGGCATATTTGAATAAGCAAGAACTTTTTATTATTGTATAAACAATTTTCCAAGAGCTTGCTAATGTTACTCCTACATAATTGGCTAACAATTGTCATAATTTTTTTCTTGGTGCACCATTTAGTTTTGAGATTCAAGGCATTAACATTGAACTTAACTCTTCTAGTTATTTGCATAGTACATTTTCCCTTCCTCTCCTACTATTGTCACTACTCCTACCTTTAAGGTTCCTCATGTGTCTTCCTCTCACTACTGAATTTGACTCCATTTTCCGACGAATGTTTGTCGATCATTCAACAAACATTTGTCAGAAAATCGACGAATTCACGAAAAAAAATTCGTCGCTATTTTTTCGTCGAAATGTCGACAACGAATTAAATGTCGAAATAACGGCGCAGATTTGTCGGTTATTGGCATCATAAAATGACTCAGATGTT
>VDFB02191931.1:0-13718 GCA_007258455.2 Sequoia sempervirens
ATTCTAGTCAGCTTCAAATGTATCGATGGCTTCTTTCATGCAATCCTACTCGATCTATCGGCTCTGAATTGCCCGCGATGTTTATTGAGGTCGTGATTTACGATATTAACTGCGACTGAGATATTATTGTGAGGCATCATGAACATTTCAACTATTCCAAGAAGGTTAACCATTGATTTTCTTGAGCGATCTCCATTCTTTGTTGACTTGGATACAAATATCTTGTTGCGATTTCAGCTACCACCTTCATACGTGACCACTATAGATGTACTCGACATAAATAACATTGATTGCGAACTGATCTTTTTTCCTATATATTATCCTGTTGGTAGACAGATACTGAAGAATGCATTCGCAAAATGTCCACTCAACCATGCCTGTAATCAAAATGTCTAATTTATATTTATTTTGCATAGCTGTAAATATTTAGATATTTCTTTAACCGCCCCCTCATCGCCACCTCCAACGTGCTTAAATAAGTCGACTGGTAACATATAACTCCAACAACAACCTGGACAATTCGACTTAGAGCTAGGAGATTCTGAGGTACATTGATTTTATTCTGATCATCTCTCTCTCATTTTTATTGTGTACCTGTATGTTGTGCATCTCTTATAGCAGATTTTCTTGAGTAAGAATTACCAACTTAATGTACTGTCTGAAACGAGTGTTTCTTGATAATAGTTATATGACCCTCTTGAAGTTATTTTTGTATACATTGACATATTTATATTGTGCAAAGTTGATTCTGATTGGCCATTTTCCTGATTTATATTGGATGGGTTCCATATTTGTCTACCCACAGAATGTTAATGCGTTTGGTTCTGCAAAAGGAATTCCCCATCCTTTATGCTTTGATGTATGCCCATACCCTGTTGCGAAGCCTATTTCAGAAGCTTGTGCCAGGTGCTGGGGAAGATTGGACGACATAATTGCACAGATGCCTCGGCCTGCTGTCAACAAATATCTTATTTTAGATATTCGCCTTCTTTGCTAAATGGTTTTGGCTTTCTTTTCATGCTATTATATATCTGTTACTGTTGACAGTGCATATGCAAAGGTGATAGATTGACAATCCTCTGTACCTTTAGTTTTTTGGCTAATTTTGCACTTAGAAACCTTGCGTAGAGGGAACGTCGTTATCTATGACTGTCATTTGAGCGTGATATTGGTCTCTGTCCTCGCCTAGTGCAGGTACCTTGAGTGTCTCGTCCCTTGGTAAGTGTTATATTAAGCCTTGAGTACTGAAGTTGTGTTCCTTCTGGCCATCGTACAAATCAAGTGTCTGTATAAGGGTGGATTTGTATGGTTTTGGGTACTCAAGGGTCGCCACCCTTGCAAGTGGTGTCCTGTCCCATCATAGCAGGCTCATGTACTTTCCTTGCTAGCAGTTAATTCTGTGTCTGTCTCCAAAGTCCCTGCGTCAGTTCGACCCTTCTTTCCCTGTATGGCTTTAATGTGCAGAGCTCATAAGCTTCTTTAGGATTTCGGCTTCCTCATGGCTGGGTGAAAAGGCCACTGGTGAGTCTTTGTTACACGCTTCCTGAACTTATTGTTGACAATGGCGATGGTAAATACGTGGAAAATGTTCAGCTTAGGTTTTCGGTGATGGGTAATTTTTTAGTTGTTTATGGCGCTTTGGCTAGTGCAAAGAGTTCACAGTCTTATAGGCTTAGTCTTGAGGTGGGGAAGTTTTTGCCTTGCATTGAACGTGCCAGTAGTTTAATAGGAAATTCAAATATTGTCTCTGAAAGTGTTGGAGAGGCCCTGGAAAGAAAGCCTGAAATTGGGGAGGTGCAAGATTCTCTTCGGGACGAGGGGTTTTTGTTTGAGTTTTGGAAGGTTGTAAAGGATGCGATTTCCATGCCTTTGCTCAGTGCTTTGTGTGAAAAAGCTGGCTTGCCACTCCCACCGTCGCTTATCTTGTTGCCTACAGGTGAAAATGTTGATTTTGGAAAACCTCTCAAGCTAAAACCATTTGCCCGTTTCGATTCGTCTCTTCTTGATAGTAATATTACTCTAGTGAATCAAAAGTCCTCTTTCTTTGTATGCATCGAAGTTGAAATAATTTTTTTTATAATTTTCTTTTCAATAACAATAGATTTAGTGTTGAATAGATTTCAGTATATCATGATCAATTGACCGCATCATATAGGATACGTTAGTAAATTTCATGTTGGAGTTAGCACCTAGATAATTGACAAGTTGATGTTACATTTTCCCATAGGATCTAATCGTTTTAAATGAAATTCCAATTTTAAATGGTCAAATTTATCTTCTCTTTTATTATTGAAAGTGATATACCCTAGATTAATTATTTGCATTGATACTAAGTGAGAAGTTAATATAGAGTGTGGATTTTTTATTTTAATTGATTAGGTTTTAGAATTATGAAACGGAAAGAACAAAAAATATTTAGCATGCAATTGAAAATGTCTATTTTTCTTTAAATCTATGTTGCAAGTTTTTTCCAATGATCTATCTTCAAAATGCTTAATTCTTGAAAAGTAATGCACTAAGAATAGGTTTGGTATTTTAATTTTATTATATATTTTTAGTTATTTTTCATTTTAATATTAATAAATAGTTTTCTATAAAGATATATAATGTTTAAATAAAAATATTTCTTTGTATACTTCTCAATTATGAATAAAAAAGCCAAAAAACAAACTTAGGCTTTTTTATATCTTTTGTCCTTTTTATTTATTTAATTTATATCTTCATTTTTTGATAGCTATTTTTTTTAACTATAAATGTACATTTTCTACACATTTTCTATATATTATGAATTGAATTTGTACATTTAAATGCAAATGTTATCCATTATTGTATTTAACATAATGACATTAGTTAACATTAAGTTCTTTTTTTACATTTACTACATCCAGGAATGGCACTCCCCAGTCAACATACTGATATAATTGAACTATCAGATAGTGACAACTCCCCTGAAATTCCAATTAGTTCACCTCTTTCAACCAATTGGGACGGATCTTTTGCAAACGTTGTGGATCTGTCAAATGAAATCCATGTCAATTGTTTTGACAATTTGAACAAAATACAAATAATTGTTAGAAATGTACATACTGTCCAAGGCTTCGAAGTGCAAGCAATGGAAGCGACACTACAAGAGTTCCATGAAACGTGTGAAAAACTTGCCGTATTTTGTACTTTTTTGAGAGAGATGCACGTGGATGAGGTTTACGGAATGGGCGGTGCTCCATACATAAAATGTGCTTTCCAAAACTATATAGATCGTGGATGAAAAACTTGTATTCTTCAAATATGTATATAGTTCAATTTTGTAATGCACCTACAAGTATTCGAAACTATGACTAGTGTCCTACCTTTTTGCATGAAGCTCCTACAATAAGTCTTACTTTCCTAGTGCAATGAACAAGGTTGTGTTCCTCGTAGTAAAAATACATTCCTTAAGTTCCTGAAAGGTTGTTTACTATGTAAATCAGATACTATATTTAAAAGAATCTATGTCATCTAATAACCATAGATAAATCATTTTTTGTACATGATGTAATACATATGCAATAGTATTCATACTTATCTCTCATGGTTTGGCTTGTACACTTTATGACATTTTATTACAGTATATGACATAAAAGACCACATTTGTAACATTCTTAAATTGTCTACAATAAGTGTTACTTTCCTAGTGCAACGAACAAGGTTATGTTCCTCGTAGTAAAAATACATTCCTTAAGTTCCTGAAAGATTGTTTATTATGTAAATTAGATACTATACTTAAAAGAATCGATGTCATCTAATAACCATAGACAAATCATTTTTCTACATGATGTAATACATATGCAATTGTATTCATACTTATCTCTCATGGTTTGGCTTGTACACTTTATGACGTTTTATTACAAAATATGACATAAAAGACCACATTTGTAACATTCTTAAATTGTCTACACATAATTGTTATTATGAAATACAAAACAAGATATAAATAAACTATGTTTTCCTTTGAAGATTTCAATGCTTTATCAAATATGTTAACTTTGTATTCCAATTTCATATAAAAAAAAATTACACAATTTATTTACTCCAAACTTGAAGCCTTTGCAATATTAGAATATAATTTTTATTTGCATTCAAAATGGCACTTATTTTGGACTGATTTTCTCAAGTTCTTTGTCATCCACTTGACTTATGCTCACCACATTTTGTACTCATATCCACAGGAACAAATTTATTTCAAATCTTCCAATCCTTGTGACTACTACATATAGAGGTGCTATCTATAGGTATTTTTCAAACTCACTATCTTTGAACATCTTCATTGTTTAAATTGTATTGCATACTCTACATGCGCCTTTTAAAACTTTGTCTTCCTACAATTTTGTCTAGCTACTTAATAGAAACTGCATTTATTAGTCCTCGGTATTGTAAGTTTCCTTCTTACCATATTTTCTACAATTATACATTTACAGTGACTCTCTTTTATTTATATACAAATCTTTACGATACAAATTTATTTGAAAATTTCCCTTCATAATAAGTTGAAAAATGTTTACAAAACCTTTTTTCCCTTACCATATGTTCAAATTTGTTGTAGTTTTACATCACAAAACATAGTCTTGTACTTTTTCAAAAACACCAATAGCATTTTCCAAACTTGTACAAACTTACATCCTATTTTCCACAAATTTCCCTCTTTTGTGGCCAATTTACATTACCCGCATTCACAAATTAGCATTTTTCAATTTGGTCCCAAACTTATTGCTAACAAATTTAAATTTTCAAAAACCTAATTATCATATTTCAACATGTTGGTAGGCACATTTAGTACACTAAGTATGGACAAAACGATGGCAACATTGACTACAAATGCCATTGCAGATATTCTTGCAGCCATCTTTGGTTTGACCCTTGTTTTGCAAGTTGCATCCATCGACTCCATTCAACAGGATCACTCTAAACTTCTCAAATACCGTGTTGAACTTTCTGATGGTTTGCACACCCATCATGCTTTACTTCCTACCCAATTCAATGATCTTGTGTTGGAGGAGGCTCTAGTAAAAGGTTCTATTGTCCTACTTAAACAATATAGCTCGAAGATGTTTCACAAATTTATGTACGTCAACATACTCCCATAAACTTTTCCTTCTTTAAATTTTCCCCCTGCATTCTCTTACTAAATGTTTCACTTTACAAAATTGCAGGGCTATCATTATTGAAAACTTTGAATTAATTTCAAAGAATGCACCAATTGTTGGTACTCCAACTCCTCTCATGCAATCTAGAAGCTCCCTCCCATCAAGTAGCTCTCTAGCCCCAGTGGGATCCTCTAAATCTACAAATGATTCATTTGAAGAAGATGTAGAGCCTCAAAGTCAGAAGAGTATATCCCCTTTTAATCCAATTCCCATAAAAATGTTAACCCCCAACCATAAGTATTGGACTATTGAGGGTCGAGCCTTGATGAAATCATCAATTCACGAATATAAAAATGCTGGACATGATGGAAAAGTTTTTGGTTTTGATTTCGTAGACATGGCAGGCTCTGAAATTCATATTTCTTGTTTCAACGAACAAGTTGGAGAGTTTTACCATGCTATTAACTCTAATAGTCTTTATGTCATCTCCAACGGACGCATCAAAGTTGCAAACACAAAATATAGTAGCTCCACACATCCGTACGAAATAATTCTGCATAGCTCATCAACTGTCATTGCATCCACATCCTTGAACTCCACAATACCCACACATACTTTCCACTTTAAAAGTATCCAATCATTGTCCTTGTTTCCTATCAATTCCTTGTCGATGTCATTGGAATACTTGTAGCTATCTCCCCTACATCAACTATTCATAAAAGAGATGGTACAGAGACAATTAAATGCACTGCTACAATTGTTGATATGTCAGCTTGTACCATAGATGTTACACTTTGGGGTCATCATTGCTATATTGATGGGATACAAATTTTTGATATGCCTGTACAGCCAAATCCTTATGTAATTTTGATTAAATCGGCACGTATTACCACATGGTGTCAGAGAGGTCTTGACACTATTTTCCCAACTAAAGTTCAAATTAACCCAAATTTAGCAGAGACCTCGGCCTTACAAACATGGTATGCCACTACAGATATTGCCAAGCCCTTTACTTCCTTGTCAAATAAACAACTTCCTCCCATACAATTTTCCAATCCAGTCAATATCTCATCTCTAAAAGATAAAAACATGCTTGAAAAGAAAAAAGTTTGCATAAAGGCCTCCATTTCAAATCTGGACCTTGACACCTTCTATTACCTTTCATGTCCTCTATTGGTGGACAATAAAAAGTGTAAAAAAAAGGTTTTGCAAATTTCCCCTACTACATTTTGTTGCCCAAAGTGTTGTAAAGATCTCCTTAAATGTGACTTTAGCTACATGCTCAAAGTGGACTTGAAAGATGCAATTGGTGAACTCCTCAAAGTTACTGCATTTGAAGGTCCAACAAATTCATTAATTGGTGTTGCCACAGAGGATTTTCAGCTACTACTTGTTGAACCAAATACTGCTAAAGACATTTTGGACCATATTATTGGTAGCCAATTTTACATTGATTTGAGCATCCAAGTGATTCCCTTTGGTGGACAGGAAACACAAAGCATTGTTATTACTACCATTAAGCAAATTTAAATGTTGTACTTCTCTCTTCTTAGCAATATTGTAAACTCCACCTACCCATATATGTAAAGTTTATCAGCAAATGAAAAGAGTTTTATTTTGTTATCAAAAACATTGCATAGTCACACATATACAAATATTTTCCTATATTTTCCTTCCACTTTGTAATTTGCATAGCTTATGTTCTCCTTCCTTGTCGCATTGATCATGGTTTTTCTCAAATTTAAATGAAAAGAACATATTTAAATTACCACTGTCCATATTTTTTTACAGCTTTATGTACATTAAAATTTCTATGTACAAATTTCTATGTATGTATCCTATATATTGTACTTATTATCTCTCACAATTATATTTCATTCCTTTTACCATCAACATTTGCTATTATGGAGGTAAAAAATGAAAGATTGCAAGAAATACACTCTCGCCAAAATGCACTGAAACGAAAACAATACCATGCAAGGAAAGATGATATTAACAAATGAAGACATGAGGTCAATCAAACTCTTGTTTCTAGATCCTCGGCATCTACATTCTCTCCACCTCTTACTATACCCATCCTACAAAGTATTGCACCTCCCCCACAAAATATAGTTCATCCTGCCCCATATATCGAAATGCACCCTTCGCCACTTTTCTCCCAGGAGTATTTCTCTACTAGAAATAACTTCCAATCAAAGTTAGATAACCTCTCAAAAATATCAACTTGTATGGTTTGCATGGCGAGATATCCAGGAATCAAAACTAGGCAAACAAATGGACTCACAACTTGTTCTAGATGCATATATGAAAAGAATGACCATCGGTTCTCAAAGTGGAACAACATGGACCCTAGTGAGCAACATATATGTTTACAAATTCTATCCCAAATTGAGGAAATGCTAATAGCAAGAGTTAGCCCAATACTTCAAGTTACCTATGCAAGGGGGGCAACTAAAATATAGTGGCCACACTATCAACTTTCCGCAAGATATATTTACAATTGCATCCTATTTGCCTAGGCATATTACTGACCTTGATATTCTAATAGTAAACAAGGAAAATATCGACCAACAACCATATAGCTTCCTTATGAGTAGAGGTCATGTCCACGAGGCACTTAAATATAAGATATGCAATGACCCATACTACAAGGATGTCCAAATAGATGAGCTTGCATTATCAAATTTTCCAGAGTGTTCTACTGATGTCTCAAACCTTATTTTTGCAACATCTTCAAATCCTACTACCACAATGCAAACTTGAACGAAACAAGCAACACCGAATATGACCCTACTGAATATAGCTTATTGCCCACAACATCCTTTGTGGTGAATCTCCCACATGCACATACAGAGGTCGAAGAGGTGCGCTCTTTGCTACAACTAGGTGTAGGACGACCAACACCAACCATTGCATGGCCGCCCATTTCTCCAACTCCTATAAATGAATACACCACTGAAGGATTATTTGCTATGGCATTCCCCACTTTGTTTCCAAATGGAAAAGCAACATTCAAGCAACAACGTATCAAAGAAATTAAACTACATGAATATGCTCTCCACCTTATAAGGTACCATGATCAGCGGTTTGGGCAACACCCTCGGTTTAGGTACTTCATTCTAAATATCATTATGCGCCACCGTAGCCAAGCAACCTCCTCTGTATTTGTCAACAAGAATCTTGATGGTCGTCTTCCCTCAACAATCTACGACCTGCGCCAAAGATTAAAGGACATGCCAGATGACAAACTTGCAGATCAGCTCATGCGATTTAGTTCAACCATTCGTGGAACACGTCCATTTTGGACCCAATGTCGAGGGGAGCTTTCAGACATGATCATTCAAATTGGTTGCCCATCACTCTTCTTCACCCTAAGTGTGCAGATACTAAATGGCCAAACTTGCATGCCATCATGCCAACCAAGCCTCCTACAAATCCTTCCATGGCTTCTAGATGGAGGATCCATAACATTGTACAAAATCCACATCTTACAGCTGTCTACATGCACCACAGGTTTACTGCATTTCGGGAAGAGGTCTTGGAAAAACTTCTTGGTGCATCTGAATATTGGTATAGGTAAACCCTTTCTTTCTCAATCTTGCAAAATACACACATACTTTAATTATTTACTATAAATCATCACTTCACTTTTAACAATAGACTCTTACCTTAATAGTTTTCTAAATATCATCTTTTCATAGGTATGAATGGCAACACAGAGGATCTGCACACATTCATGGTTTTCTATGGCTTGCACAAGCTCTTGATTTTGGTAGATTAGAATGGAATAACATTCAATCTGTACAAAATGCACTTGATTACATAGATAGATATGTCTCCGCTTGGAATCCACATAGCCTCCAATTGAGAGGCCAGCCAATTCAACGCTCTATTCTTGATGATCCATGCTTGCTAGACACAACAAGGATATTGTCATGTGAGCCCTCAACAAACTATTGTGAGTTAGTCAATTGTGTTGAATGACACACAAAGTGTAATTTGCTAACATGCCTCAGAAAGAAAGGGCCAGCTATTGTATGTCGCTACAAAGCACCATGGTCCATGCAAGATAGGTCAACTCTTTCAAATGATGAGACTGGTCATCCTAAGCATACACCAGCTCGTAATGATGATCGGTTGAACCTTCACAACCCATCTATCCTATCTATCTGGAGGGCTAATGTAGACTGCCAACCTGTATTATCAATTGCTGCTGTCCTCAAATATATTGCTAAATATGCTGCAAAAGCTGAGCACAAATCAGAATCATACCATACCATGTTATCTCGCATCTCCACAAACTTAGAGTCAGAATTGCCAGCCCCAATTGCTTTTCGTAAATTGCTTACTGATAGCCTTGTCGATCGTGATATTAGTGCCCAAGAGACTTGCCACCTTCTACTAAAATTACCCCTCTCCATATCCAGTAGAACATTTGTGTCCTTGAATGTTAACCACCATAAATTTCAACGTGTCTCAATCTCACCCACATCAGTTACCACAACACCTACGTACATTGATGCATACATGGCTCGCCCAATTCATCTAGATGCAATGCCACTCATTGAACTAACCCAACAGTGGACCTTTAGAGCCTCCCGAAAAAATGAACAATGGAAGCAACGCCCTCATAAAGCAATTGTTCGCGTCTCACCTAGGTTCACTACCATCCCTACAAGAGATGACAAAAGCTTTCATGAATTTTGTTGGAGTAAACGTATTTTATACCACCCCTTTCGCAACATTGACAATGATTTTGGGTCCTCTAAACATCAGATTATATCGCAATGGGAGAGGTTTTCTTCTACATACAGGGCATGGCATGTACATCACACACTTCCAACTCTAGCAGAGGCATCAGATGCATGCAGTAGCTCAAGCGTTGACCATTCCTTACAAGGCCACAACCTAGAATGGAAACAATCCAACCTAACCCCAATACAACTTGATGCACTAAACATGCTTGGTCACCGTGAAATTGACATTCACCATGAATGGAAACAATCCAACCTAACCCCAATACAAATGCATTTTGCTACTACTTTCATAGACTCTAATCAACCAACCTTTCAAGTGCACCATGCTCTCCATGAACAGATCCATACTACTTTCTCTACTCAGCAGCAAAAAGCATTTGATATAATTTGCTCCCACCTAAGCACACTTCCATTGCAACCACCGCTCAAGCTAATTGTTCAAGGGACTGGAGGAACTGGAAAGTCACATCTCATAAAACAAATAAGACATGCCCTCATGAGCTCAACTTTGATTCACCAAACACCATTACTACTTCTTTCTCCTACTGGTGTTGCAGAATTCAACATTCAAGCGTCAAAAATCCATTTTGCTCTTCGTATTCCAATAAAAGAAATGCCCCCCCCTACAAGGGAAAACACTTGCAACCTTCCAAGAGAGTATGTACTTTATTAGGTACATTTTAATTGATGAGATGAGCTTCATTGGTCCCAAGTTGCTAGAATGAATTGACATGCGACTACGAGAAGCATTCCCTAGCCACAACCACTTGCCCTTTGGAGGGCGTTCAATCATACTCTTTGGTGACTTGGGCTAACTGCCACCAGTTAAAGATATCGCCATGTACGCTTCTACCTCCTATGCTGGGACTCTATGGCGTAGCTTCACAATTGTGGTAACTTTGACAAGAATATTTCAACAACTTGGGAATGATCCTTCCTAGCTTGCTTTTCGTACACTTCTCCACAATCTACGTAATGCAAATCCTATAGAAGAAGACTAGAAAATTCTAATGTCATGTTCAATCTCCTTGCTCAGTTCTATAGAAAACTCTATTTTCCTGTCTGGCACGCATCTATTTGCAACAAATGAATTAGTCTCACTACACAACAAACGTATGTTGTTGTCTTTGGCAACACCTATTGCACTTTCCATTGCAGAGCAACTAACGGGGTCAACATACATCAATCCTGATGAAGAACAACTTCAAGCTCAAATTTTTTTATCTATTGGCCAGGAGGTCATGTTATGTTCAAATATTTGGGTTGAGACAAGACTCGTGAATGGTGCACTTGGTCAGCTAAAATCTATTGTATACAGTGAAGGTGACAAACCACCTCAACTACCATTATTTGTTGTTGTTCATTTCAAGAATTACCTTGGACCACCTTGGGACCATATCAATCCAACATATGTCCCAATAACAACACTTAGCCGAGGACTTCGCCATCAAATTCCTCTTTAAATGGCATGGGCATTGACAATACACAAATCACAAGGACTTACGCTTCCAAGGGCCACAGTGGACATTGGCAACATAGATCGTCAAGGACTGACATTTACAACTATTTCAAGAGTTCCTGATCTACAAAGCCTTCGCATCCACCCAACCTTCTCATTCCAACGATATGCACGCATTCAACAAAGCCCATATTTTGCTCGCTGAATAAACGAAGAGCTTCGTTTGCAAGCATTGTCAAATTCAAACAACTAATACAATTAAAGGGAATCTCAACTACTACAGGTATGCCACTTTTTTATTTACTACAATACCAACTATTACTATTGTTACTATCTTCAAAATTGTATTTGTCTTCTTCCTTACCTACACACTCCTCCCATTGCTCATTTACACAAGTCATGATATTTAACAAGTATGCAAAACCATGAAAAGAGATGGAGCCCCTCATCAGCACTGCTCACCAGCTTCTACAAATCCCTGACAAAATGGAAACACTCCTAAATTTTACTTCTACTATTTGTCCATTTTTCTTAATTTGCCCTTTTCTGTGATGGAACATTTTGGTGGATGGGATGATGCGTGAAAAGAGGAAAGGATTGCAATACATTATATGCAAACTACTATTCTTAATTATATGTAAGTGAAGATATTTCTACCCATTAGTTCGTAAAAGTTGAAATTACATGGTTGATTATATAGCATACTAAACATAATCAAATTAATTATCAAATTATATTTTTCAATTTTATTAAGGCTGATCCATTTCAAACAACATATCTAAACATAATCCTTTAAGCTAAACAATCAGTTGCATCAAATTACTTCTATTTCTACCTTTTCTTATAATCACAAATTGTTATCTACTCCAACCAAAAATTCGGCGTACCCAATTGCACACAAAAAGTGCAATCACTAGTTTATTGGTAGGTGAGTTTTTTTGTCGGGCATGGTATGAAGAAAAGCAGAAGGGAGGGTTGGGGGGCCTTGAAATCGATGTACGTGAGAATCCCGAGGAAATCAATAAGGCTAACATGTCCCTCACCTATTTGTATTTAGAAGCAAGTGACATGAACACGGTAGCAAGAATTTGATTCTTAGTCGCGTTCATTTAGAACCATTTAAATTTCACTAGTAGACCAAAGACCCATTCACAATATTAAGAAATTTTTTGAAACCAAGTGTTATCGATTGAAAGGTGAAGCGTCAAATCTTAAGATATTATTAGGTGTAATATGGATTTTTTTCAAATTTTTATTGTATTATTTGAAAACAAATTTAAATATGTATATGACCATCAAATTTGGGTCTTACTCAACATAGTATTAATGTTTTGTATCATTTTTGCACCAGCCAAAGACATTTATTGTAGCTGAAGTAGAGCTTAAGCCAATGCCTCATATTTTAGTTGTGTTATTTCAAAATGGCAACTATCTCTAAAATAGAGAGAGTTGTTCATTTGAAGCAAAAATTCTCTGGATTTCTTGCATGTGCTTTGATGCCTCAACAATGCTAGTTTTGTTCGTTCTATCTACAAATACTAGGTTGCAATTATATTCGAAAAGGGCTTCTTTATTCTATGGTGAGCACTACTTTTGATTTATAGGTGGTTGTGATGTTGCTCAAGAAAAGCTTCTCCAATAGTTCTCCCTTTATAACTATATTTATCCTTGGTGAAATATACCAAAGCAATACCAACTTCATTTGATAAGGCTTTGGTGTATTTTTATCTATTGGTTATATGGCTCTCGAGTTTCTCTATTGGTGTCATGGTTATTGACTGTAATAATTGTGGAGTTGGTATTGCTACTCATCAACTTAACCACCAACTGCTTCAAATTGAATACATAGGATCTTGTATTTGAAGAGAAACCCTATCATTAATGATCATTAAAATGTATCAATAGATCACATTAATTAACATCCTAAATAATTCTAGCTAAAAGTATCCTACTTTAGAGGAATTACATCCCATCCCTTTGGACCACCCCACTTTTTTATGTAGCAACATCCTAAGGATCAAGCAATCTTACATCACCTAGATATTTCTTTTATAAAATTTATTATATTTTTATGTGCATTAGAGTGCCATATTCATTTTGTTAACATTATAGAGGTTAGTTCTCACAATAAGGCTCAATTTAATTACTCTATAGTCAATTACACAATGTGACAAATAAATAGCCATCAAAATTAGGCCTTGCTCAACATAATATGAGTTTTTTGTATTACTTAGAATAGCTAAATACTTACTGTTGTATCTACCTTTTTTATTACTTGTCATGATGTTGGATGTTATTTTGGCTTATTAAACAAGGGAATTTTCTACAAGACAATGTGTATTAGAGGTCAAACATGTGCTTTATATTTTAGTTGTATTATTT
>VDFB02191932.1:0-10917 GCA_007258455.2 Sequoia sempervirens
TGGGTGTTCGAAAAAAGAAGTTTTTTAAAAAACTTTTTTTTTTCTCGATTCTTGTGCCTAGGGGCGAGCCCTGATGGCAAGTGGCCCCCCTCCATGCCTTTAAGCTTTACAAAACACTCCCAAATCCTTATTTTTTCCTCACATTTGGTTTTCCAAGTTTTCCAATAACTAGGTGAAGAGGACTGAAAAGAGTGAGTGAAGGAGTGAGATTGAGGTATTGCAAGAACAAGAGGGTTGAGAAGGAGCAAGAAGAAGAAAAGGAAGAGGCCGGGAAGATTCTACATCAACTTGGAGGGATTTTTCAAGCACAAGTTAGGTTTCTATGATTGTTTTTTCATTTTATTTTTTTCCTGTAAGTTTCATTTTCAAAATCTAATTTGATGTTGAATCGTGATGACAAAATGAAAAATGAAAAATGAACATTGAAATGAAAATGCATATTCATAGATTCATTTCAATGTTCATTGTTCATTTTTCATTTTGTCAATCAAGATTCAACATCAAAATTTAAATTTTATTTTCAAATTTGTTAATCTAGGCTGAAACTAGGCACTTATAGAATTTATATTGTTTATTGTAGTGTAACAATGTACTCTCATGACATGAGTGAGGATGAGGTAGAGATTCATAGTGAAATTGAATCAGAATATGAACCTGAGGCTGAGGGGGGTGACCATGAGGTTGAGCTTGAAGCCCAAACTAGTTCCATGGCAAGTGCAACAAGTAGTATAGAGTGCCACTCGACATTACTAGCAGAGTATGCTAGGGGTCATTTTGATTGTGAGCCTCCTCTCAAACATTTTGCAACAAAATTACCATGCAAGATAGGGACATTTGGTGGCACAAGGAAGTGGAAGTGCCACTTTTGTGAATCTAGAATGGTATGGCAGCATTACTAGAGTTAATGCACACCTTTTTATTTGAGGAAAAATTGTGGATACATGTTCTTTTTTGGTGAAACCGGCAAACCTCAAATATAGAGTTGAGATAAATAAGCTATGGGGTGTTCCTGATGACAGTGCAACTACACCTAAGTCTACTATGTCTCATAGGGCACATGTTCAACAAAGCCAGCGACAAAGTTCTAGTCATACTTTGCGGATGAGAGTAGGAGTGATGCCGAGTTCTTCTAGTGCCCATGCAGGAGAGGTAAGTTGAAACACAAATTGCAAAGAGACCCTGTAGCTGATTTGTTCAATGTGCAGTTGAAGGATGAGATAGATGATGCCATTAGCAAGTTCTTCTTTGCCAATGGCATCCCATTTCATGTAGCTCAATCTCCTTATAATAGGGAGATGATGTCGATGGTAGTAAGGGGAGGACCATCATAGGTGCCACCAAGTGAGACAAAATTGAGGACCACGATCTTGGATAAGAACTGATATGTTGAAAAAGGTGATTCTAAGTCTAATGCAAAGAACCTAGGATCAATTTCCTTTTTCTAGGGAATCATTAGGATGTAGATCAACAAGGTGATTAGATTGACTTTCGACCATGAAGGTGAGCCAATCAGACCTGGGTCTGATCCTTTTTGAGCCTTGGAAAATTGATTGGAATTGATTTGCCTTAATTAACCTAATTAAACTATGTGCACTAATTTGAAAATGCAAGATTCTGACAATTGAGAAACTGTAATAGAAATTCACTAGTAGATCTAAGAAAGGCAAAGTTTTGTGTCCCAACCCAATTTTCTAGAAATTAAGGTGTCGAGGGCAAAGTATTAGATGAATGCTCTTGTTTTCCGCTTGCAATTTGCCGGTAAGTGTTAAGAATAGGCCACAAAATGCACAATTTAAGAAATTAGTGGTTCAATTTGGTCCAATAATTAAGGGGGAGCAAAACATAGTGTGAAATTGTCAAAGGTGATAATTTTCGACGCTACATTTAGCCCCCACTTTAGTGAAAGTATGAACTTAAGCTTAGATTCACACTAAAGTAGAAAATCTATGTCAGAGGGGTCTGATTGTCCAAATGTTGAAAAGATAGGATGATGTCTAGGGGGAGTGCACAAGCCCCCAGGATCCAAGATCCCATGGCAAACCAATATGAGCACAAAGGAACAAACACATGTATGATATGCAACAAGATGACATACACAAACATACATGTCGGAAAACACGAAGCATACACGACTAAAACACATGACATAACATAACATATAGATGAAAACAAAATGAACACAAATGCGATGCAAACACAAAGAGGACGCACAAAAGACACAACAAAACACAAGGTTAGTATTAAAGGGATTCGAGTTGGTAAGGTAAAGAGACCTCAGTCTTAAATTGTCTCAAATACCAAACACCATCCATTGATTACATGTTAGACAAAGGAATGCTCTCATGAGGACTAGCAAGTTGCGTTATGCCACAACACTCATGAGCCACATGGATCTACTAGCTAGCAAGCTATGTTATGCTAGACAGTCATGAAACACATAGCTTTACTATCAAGAAAGGTGCGTTATGCTTAACAACCATGTTTAAAGGGGTGTCCATGAATCAACAAGCCGTGTTATGTTGAATCCATGAACCAATTTTTTGCCAAAGTCTCACCTAAGAAGGCGCAAAGACTCACCTAAGGAGGCACAAAGACTCACCTAAGAAGGTGCATAAATGTCAAACTCACCTAAGAAGGTGCAACAACTTGCCTTAGAAGGCACAAAGACTCACCTAAGAAGGTGCAAAAACACGCCTAAGAAGGTGCATAAATGTCTAAGAAGACAAAACAAGACAAGGCCAAAACCTCAAGCGGTGTTATAAACAACACTGCAAAAGGTGCAAAAACAACAATAGGGGCATTGCTCAATGCATGGCCACACCTTAGGGAATATCACACATGACATCACCACTAAGAGAGGACTAGTCATGGAATAAAAGACTCACACCTTAGGGAACACTAGCCATAGCATTACCACCAGGGAGAACATCATATGCCAAGAAAGGTCACACTCTTAGGGGATATCAAACCCAATATCACCACAAAGGAGAGGCTAACATAGATCGAGAAGGCCACACTTTCATTGACAAGGTCACACTTCTTAGGAGATGCATGCTATCATCACTAAGAAGGGACCATTTCTTATGCAAAGATTGAGTGGGGGACCATATGCAGCCCACCCCCCCACACCCGTTTAAAAATGCTAGTGTACTTGCTACACTAACATTTTAAGGAGATAAAGATGGATCCCTTGCTTGAAGGTATAGACCTAACTTAAGGCTATCTAACCCCTTGCCCCCCAAGTGTAGGGACACAGATGAGTCCAATGGATGATGACATGCTGCTCCTTGCAAGATGAAATATGATTGCATAAAACCTAGTTTATACCCCATGCATGGTAGTGTGTATGTTGTGATACTACAACTACCACATGGCAAGGAGAAGCAACTAATGCTATTTGTCTCTTGTATGATTAAGTGAAGGTATTTTTGATGGTTTCGTTATTTTTGAAGGAGAATAACCAATATCTCTTGTTGTTTCTTCCATGTTAGGTTCTATGGGGACGCATATGCCTTGTTCTTTTACACCACATCGTTTTCCTAAGTTACCAAATTGGCACATAAACAGGCTGATTTCGGGTACGAAATGTCCCAGAATCGGATCCTGGTTCGAAACTCCTACAGATTCAATTAGGGTTTGAATTTCTCACTTGAAACATTTCCAAATTTCATGTGGCAAGTCCGATCGACTCTAGCCATCACGTGACGATTCTAGAGCGAATCTTGAACGTTTCAAACTGTAGATAGGATTTTCAAAGGTTTTTTTTTTTCGATTTTTTTGCCCTAAACCGCATATACACAATGAGATATGTAGTCTATTCATGGCATATCACGTCGGACTTGCAGGGCACAGAGCTTTAAGTTCCAGTTCCATACGCAGGTCAGATGAATAGACTATGCAAATACAAAACGAATTGTAACTGAACTCCTCGGGCTAATGACTTAGGAAAAGAAGCCATGGGAGGCAGGCTGAAACGATTCCTCTCTTCTTTTGGGGCTCATTAGCGGGAGGAAAGGTTGGAATAAGGAGGCGGCTGCACTAATCCCTCACTGTATTCAAGCACTTCAAGGTAGGCGTAACAGTATTAACCGGTGAAGCCCTCGATGAATGTATTGTGCAAAAAGATATTTCAATCTATTATATTTTTACTTATATAGTTTATTGAATAGTATGAGTAGATATTATGTTTAATATTATGAATCTATTAAATATTATTATACAATTTCTATAAAGTTTATATATATTATTAAATTAAAATATAATTACATATATGATTATATACAATTCTATGAAATATAGTATATTATATAATTTAAAAAAATTATTAAAAAATATATTTAAATTATATAATTTAATTTATTTTTTAAATATTTTATTTGTTGACTAAATTAAACTAGTAAAATTAAATAAAGTATAATATATACTATATTTTTAAATAATAAAATATATTTATATATATATGAATGTATATAGTTCATATTAATATTTAATATTTACATATTATATTCATTTTTTTGTACGGACGTACCCAAAATGTACCCAACCCTTCCAAAAAAATATGCCATACCGACGTATCGTACCTACATATTTGTACCCGTACCCGATTCGGCAACCTAGTCCTTTTCCATAACAGCTAAATTGTTTCAAAAGTTGATAACCTCTTCCATAAATGGCTTCCATTTCTTTTGAGGAAGGTGGTTTTTCATAATCAGTTTCATCATAAGTGGATGTGTGTTATCTTATGATCTTAACATAGCAATCTTAGAAGGAAACATAAGGTTGGCATAAGGATGCTGGCTTCCTTTGGGTGGCAGCAGTTACATGGTTGCTTATGATTTTGCTGATAAAGGTTGTGGCTTCCAATTTTCATGTTACCGGAGAATTGTTGGTGGGGGGAAAGAGAAGAGAAAACCTCCAAGGTAATCAATGTGGATTAGCTTGCACAAAATGGACCCAAAGAATGTTTCTGCCTGGAACATGAAGAGGCTCGTCAGTGTGATCAGGCATTTGGCATTTCAACCATTCCTCACACCATTGACCAATCCATAGGCAAACATGATTATCCTCAAGACAAAGAGATCACAAGTGAATTGGAAGCAATTGCTGCAGCAAAGAGCATTTTCAAGAATGTTACAAAGCCAGAAGCAAAGCATATAGAAGAGGAGGTCTTGACAGCGGCCAGATTCCTTATGGTTTTGGATGGCTTAAAAACTTCACTTACATGGATTTCTCTAGGAATAATCTCAGTGGACATCTACCATCTAATCTCTGTATTGCATGAAGATTGCAATACATCAATGTTTCTTATAATTATCTACAAGGTTGACTTCCTCCAAAGATTTGGGCTTCCCCAAGTTTGCAAATACTTTCAGCAGCTTACTTAAATCTATCGGATACATGAGAGAAGAGCAAGATAAAGCTAGTAGAATTTACAGGACTGAAATGCTAGGAGTGATGAGAGCAAATGGTATGAGTCTAGAGGAGTGGCCCCATGATTTTTACCCATCTTCTTCACATGGGTCAGGTTATGTTATTTCAAGGGATATTGCCAAATTTGTTCTTCAAAGTCAACAAGAGAAGTAACTTAAGCTCTTTGAGCTAGAAGATGTCGCCATGGGCATCTGGATTGAGGAGTCCAAAAGAGAGATCAAGAAATACATTATATCGATTATGAGAAGGTTCAAGCTCATGAGAATGAATGCAATGTAAACCTTGCTCCATAGCAGGTAGTAACACTGTCAAAATAAGGAAAATAAAAATGGAGACCATCTTTTAACTTGGAGGATCGAAGCTTGGGTGTTCTTCACTCGCTTATGCAAGCCTTTCAAATAACATTTTATGGTTAGTGGCTGCTTATCTTCCGAGTACGAGGTTACAGGTGGATTTTATTTGGAACATGAAACCTTAATCCACCTGTAACCTTATGTGTGGTAAATGTGCAATGTTTTGATGGAATGTATACCACCTTTGGAATCACTTCATGCTGTTGATGCGAGTGACTTATTAGTGGAAGTAACATTAATAGATAAAAAGACTGACAGCCATTTGAGAGAACTTGAAGATAAGACAGTCTTGCTTGCAGTTGTACTAAAGTATTGGTCAGACAACTTGGAAAGCTTATTTGCATGTTGATGGAGTACTGTTGCTTGAGGTTTTGATTAAAAGAATGGCGTTGAATCCATGCTTTGAAGATGGGAATGATATTATAAAGGTATATTGCAGTAGTTCTTAAAGAACATGGAAAAGAGGTCTACCATGGTATACGTTTAAGCATATATAGACACATCAAACAAAGGTACTCGGTGCACACTTTCGCGCATACATACAAGCACTAGAGAAAATTGCATTTGGATATAGCATCTGCAAATGACTTGATTGGAATTGATATGAGAAGTACAAGGTTATTTTCTAGAGCAAAGGAACCATTGAAGAACCAATCAGCTGTATTTGCATTGGATGACAGATTCAATATTCTCAAGGAAATTGATCAGCCTGCTTTGAACCCTCATATGGCTGAAGCAAATGGAGCCAAATATCCATACGAAGTTCTTTTCCGAAGCCTATATAAATTACTTATGGATACAGCTACGGCCAGCTTGAATTGAATTTGGCGCGCCTATGTGTGGCTGTGGATGACTTTTGATTAAAGATTGTTCGGATGTTTAACAAACCAAAGCAGTAAACAATATTTCTTATTAATAACTATGACATGGTTCCAGCTGTGTTAAAAGTTGTTATGAAGGGGAAATTGAAAGTTTTTTTAAATAATAAATTTAAAATTTCAAGAATCAGTTAGAGGCGGGTTGAGGGAAGTTATAAAAAGAATTTTATTGGTAAAAGGAGGGGCTTTTTGTTGTGTCTCAGGTAGAGCCGTGTACAGGGGGTATTCTGACATGGAAGGGTACAAGCCTGTGTGCTTGTTAATCTGTTGAAATTTTCTGAAATAATAATCAATTTCAAGAATCAAATTTCAAGAATCAGTTAGAGGCGGGTTGAGGGAAGTTATAAAAAGAATTTTATTGGTAAAAGGAGGGGCTTTTTGTTGTGTCTCAGGTAGAGCCGTGTACAGGGGGTATTCTGACATGGAAGGGTACAAGCCTGTGTGCTTGTTAATCTGTTGAAATTTTCTGAAATAATAATCAATTTTGAGTCTTTGTGCTGCTGATTTTGGTTATGAAGTTATTGTTCCTGTGTGTGCAATAATTATTCCTAAGTTTTCATTCCTTCTGTGTTAGTTTGCACATTAAATTCATTACATGTTACCAAATCAGACTTGGAATAGTGCATAGTCTTTGAGCCAATTATTATTTTGGGACTGAATTTGTCATTAGAGTTCATGGGTATTTAAATAACTGGATTAACAGTCTGTGCATTGTTATTCAGTTATTTCTTTCTTTAAAGTTTATTATATTCATTTGCAATCTTCCCTTTTGTACTTTTGGGTTAAAGGTACTTTAAAATCTAAAATTGCATCATACGAGGGAGCTGGCCCTCTCAAACGCAAAGGAGAATTTTTCGCTGCTTTTTGGGCGAGTTCATTGAATTTTTGCAGTGACAAAACTGTTTACCAACAATGTGTAATTTGTGTTCTCTTTGCTAGAAGTTGTGGAATTGGATACTTATGATGATTTAGTGATAGATTGTGTTGATACTGTTGCGGCTTCTTTCTCTTTTTCCAATTTTGATGGTGTAATCTTGTATTCCCCCATGAATGTAGGTGTGAAATCTAATGATGCTCAATCATCATCCAACAACTTTGTCACCGATGAAAGACACTCATCTTTGTCTTCAATTTGTAAATGTTCTACTTTTGAAGTTGGTATCAATGTTCTAAAAGGGCTCTCTATTCGCTCTCTATTCCCGTTTCAGTTTGTAAACAATTTTCAGATTTAGGATCAGCTTTTTCTTGTAAACTTTAATGTTGTATGTGTATTTCATTAAATGATGAAGCGTTGAAGGCACTCCTTTCATCTCATGAATCCATGGTCTACCTAAGAGAAGATTATATGAAAGATCACGGGGCATGACATGGATGGGAGTTTGCAACACAACCTTATCAACTTTAACAGGTAATGTTATCACACCAAGTGGTTGTCTTCCCACGTTATCAAAACCTTTGATCAACAAATCAACGGGTTGAATTAAAGTTTTGTCTTTTATCCAAAAGATGAACACTACAAACATTAAGCCTTGAACCATTGTCAATAAGGGTACACCTAATCCCAATCTGGTTAATAACAACCATTATCATCAAAGCATTATTTTGTTTTTATGTTTCCCAAGGGGGTAACTCACTTTGATGAAAGACAATGTCCATACCAGGTGAATTCATACTCTCAAGCAAAGCTGCCACATCATTTGGTTGCATACTAGGAGGGACAACAACTTTCTACAAAGCATTTTGAAGCATGCCATGATAAACAGGTGATGTTTGAATCAAATCTCACAAGGAGATCTTAGTGGGAGTGTTACAAAGTTGCTCAACAAGATCTTATTCTTTACCACTACACTGCGGAATGTTAGGTGCAGGTGGGAGGTATGGTTGAGGTAATGGGATGGATATTGGTGTTTGTTTTGTTTGGTTATTATTCCTAGTGTTATATGTGTGAGCAACTGCGTGATAACTTGGTTGCTGCAACACATGATTACTAGTAAGTTGTTTTGCAAAGTTTAAGATATGTCCAAGAGGTTTAGGAGGTCCTATAGTGAGAGGTGACTTAGGAGGTCCAATAATTAGAGAACTTTTAGGAGGTCCAATAATTAAAGGGGGTTTAGGAGGTCCAATAATTAAAGGAAATCTAATAGCCGATTGTGCGTTCATAACCTCAACGGAGTTGACTACTTGTTGATGATTTTCTATCAAGGGGGGATCTAATGTCACATTAGCATTTCATCTATACAATCCATCTTATTGTCTTTTGAATGAAATGTGTCAATGATGTCATCCTCTTGTCCAACAATATCTTCCCAAGTAGGAGATGTATTGGGAGAGAAACAAACAAAATGTTCATGACGCCCAATGATTGGATTGTCTAACATCAAGATACCTTCTTCCCAAGTGGGTGAGATATCGGGAGAAGAACAGACATGTTTGTCATGATTGTCAATGTTTGTATTCTCTTGCACTAATGTATCCTCACAAGTAGGAGAGATAGTGGGAGAGGGATCAATGAAAATTGAAAAACAAAAAAAGAGGGGAAATAAACTCATTGTGACATGCTTGTGACAAAAATTCCTTGAAATGCATAACAAGATCTGACAATAGAACATGAATTATGATAACACAAGATTTTTGCAATGCAAACATTATGTTATGCCCTATGGATCAAGCTAGCAATGTTTTTAGCAAAACAGATAGTTACAGGATAAACAAAATTCAGATAGTAGAAGCATACAAAAAACATAGAAACATAGATTTGAGCAAAATTTGTTTGAGCAAAAAATAGCAGGACAAAGCCGCCCAAGGGCATCTGTGTCCTAGACAGGGATTCAAGAAATTCAAAGTTTGACTGTGTATGATACTGTTTAAGGATTCTGGGTTTGTGTGCGAACAAGTTTGACAGTGAATATTTTTCCAGAATTTGCTCAATTTATGCGAATGTAATTCGAAATGCGAGTGTATAATAATGTTGAAAATGTTTGAACAATAAATGACAAATTTGAATGCAATTGGCTTATTCTAAATTGCCAAAATATGAAAATGATGATTTTGATGCAATTTTGAAACAAAACAATGCAATTTTTCACTTTTTAAGTTATATGAAAGATGCCTAAATGGATGCAATGAACAATTTCAAATTTCAATGACCTAATGAGTGCAATTTGAATGTAGATATGAGCTATAATGACAGAAATAAACCCTAATGCAACCTATGATGCAATATGATATACAATTCTTTGGTACACATGCCTTTTATCACGTGTGTCACAAGGTTGGGAACTTCAAGCATGGGTTGAATTTCACCGAATCTGAAAGTTTTGTTTTAAATTCGTTGAAATTCGCCGTATTTCATCCACTGACGTGTCGTCTTCTAATGTGCGCCAAAGGGTAATCAAAATGCAAGCACTGAGTTTTCCATCGATTGCAGGCAATTTCTCTGCGGGTGCCAGTGACCTTCACGTATATCCGCTACTTCATTGGGTCCCCGCAACCATAATATCCCCTGAATTTCCTTTGTTTCCGAATAGCGGGCAATATGTGTGGGCACGGGAGTTCTTGCAATGGTTCGCGCAATACCACCAATACCTACGTCACACTTGCACTATCTATTCTTCACGGGCTGGGTGTAGCCTCGATCCCACAAGGAGATCCTCGGTAGCTTGGAACATCATAAATCTTTATTTGCAGTCAGATTGCTCCGCGACAAGCATTTCGGTTATAACTCTGCTACCTTTATATTGTGTTTTGATATATTTTTAATATAATTTTATATGTAATAAATTATTTTTACTTATAAGTTATATATATGAGAAAAAATATATTATATTTATATATTATATATACAAGAAATATATTATATATTATATATATAAGAAAATGTTTTGCATTATATATATTTTAGTATATATAATATTTACTAGTTTTTATATACTTGTAATATTATTTAATTTCCTTTAAACAATTTTGTGGATATATTACTTATATTTATAAAAATAAAAATTACATAAGGCGAATTTAATCCGAATTTTTTACTTTTCACATTTTTTCCTTGCCGAACTTCATCCGAATTTCAATGTTGCGT
The DNA here is from genome assembly GCA_007258455.2 of Sequoia sempervirens. Taxonomy (NCBI): domain Eukaryota; kingdom Viridiplantae; phylum Streptophyta; class Pinopsida; order Cupressales; family Cupressaceae; genus Sequoia; species Sequoia sempervirens. The sequence continues at coordinate 10,743 of VDFB02191932.1, forward strand.
TGGGTGAATTGAACCTTGTGACCAGCCTTTTATGATGCAAAAACTAAAACCTAAATGAACAATGAAAAATAATGGAATGGAAAACCCTAGATCTAGGTTCAAATTTTAGAAGGTATATAATGTTAATAAGTTAGGTTCACCAAAATAAAATATAGAAAAGTGATCCTAAGATCTA
>VDFB02191933.1:0-23508 GCA_007258455.2 Sequoia sempervirens
TATATATAGGAGGTTGTGAGTCTTATTTCATCATCAAGTTTTGAAGTGTGTTCTCATTAGAGATATTTGGAGGTTTTCCCCCTCGAAGTGGCTTGTTATTCTCAGTTATTATCAAGTATTTTCAGCATATTTCATATCATATTTTTCTATTGTGCAAGTTATTTCATAACATTTGCAAAGACAAATTGTTCACTATCCTAACACCATTTGAAGGTGTTCCACTCACTGTCCTACCACTATAACTCTACTTCAAATCAGAAATCAGATTGTGTTTACTGTCTTCAAGCCTCAAAGGCTCCTTTTTACCAAACATAATCACTTTGGACTTACCTTTGTTTTGCCCTTTTTTCTGCAAAGGAGTTAGTTTGTAGCTTTTTCATCCTTTCAAATTGTGTAAGTATTTTCCCAACCATCATACATAGATCTCCTATCATATTTCCATGGTCTTCCTAAGAGAAGATGACAACAATCCATAGGCAATATGTCACATAGGACTCTATCTTTGTACTCCCCAATCTGGAAATATACATAAGCTTACTCATTCACCACTAAAGTTTGACTATCATTCACCCAAGAAACCTTGTAGGGTGCTACATGAGTATCTTTTCTAGACTCAACTTATCTACCGTTTCCCTAGACACCATGTTATCTTGAGAACCTGAATCAATAACAACTTGACACACTTTACCTTTGCATTTTCATGAGGTTTTAAATAAACTCCTTCTTTGGCTAATGTCTTCTTCCTTTGGTGTTTGCAACAATGTTCTTCTCATCATGAGTGCTTCTCCTACTTCTGCTGGATCTGCAGGCCTACTTGGACTTGTAGAACTTTCACACTCTTCCTCTTGAATCAATTGTGTTCTTCTCTCATTCTTCCTATCACCACTTGAAGTTGCACCTTGATTTTGAGGACACTTAAAGAAGGGGCGTCCAAATTCATTGCACTTAAAACATCTACCTGAGAACTCATTGAAATCCCTTTTTGACCTGAAGTTTGTTCTTCCACCTCTCCATCCACCTCTTGATTCAAGAGCTTGTTCCTTGTTTTTATCAACCTCTTCATGTTCTTCCTTGGATTTCCTTGAACCTATTCCTCTATTCACACCACCTTTGGCCCTTGCTTGTCTCTCTTGTCTCCTTTTGATTCTATCTTCTTCCCTCATTGCCATCTAAAAGCATTCTTCAACTATTTTAGGTGGATTGAGGCTGATCTCATCCCTTATATTCAACCTCAAACCACTCAAGTATCTTGCCACTCTTTCCACTTCATCCTCATTATGACCTACTCTTATACACAATCTATGAAACTCTTCAGTATAAGACATCACATCCATTTCTCTTTTTTTTAACTCTTGCAATTTCATGAAAGTTTGAATAGCATAATTTGCTGGTAAGAATTGAGCCTTAACTTTTGCTACCATTCTATCGCAAGAACATATTTTAGGCTTACCTTTCTTAACTCTATCCTCTTGCACAAAATTGCACCATGTAAGAGCTGTCCTTTCAGCTTTGTCTTTGCATACTTAACCTTCTTGCTGTCATCAATGTCTTCAAATTCAAAAAAGTTATCCAAAGCATCAATCCATGCTAAAAATTCTTCACTATCCATCTTACCTCCATACATGGGCACATCAAATTTTACCTTAGGAGACTTGTCACCTTTTACCATCTTCAGCATCCTAAGCATTCTTCTTTCATCAGGATCTAGTTCATCTTCTTATCTGGTACTAGAGGATCCCCTTCAGCCTCTTCATCACTTTTCTCTTCATCTACGAATCCTCTCCTCCGATTCTTTTCCAAAGTAGCTATCCTTGCTATAGTGGCATCTTGAGATTCTTTGTAGATCATCTCCTTCCTTGCCAATTTCTCCTTCAACTCTTGTATCGATTTAGCCATTGCACTAGCCTTTGGAGGCATCCTTCACAACCTGCAAAATCAAACAACCAACAACAAGATCTTGTGCCTGATGCTCTGATACCACTCTAATGTAGACCCAAGGTTGTGACTAAATATCCAACCTCAATTTGATCCAAATACAAAGTGTCTTCTTTCAACACAATACCCTCACTAGGCTACTAGGCCTCAAATCACAACCTTTGATGCAATTAATGAATGAGGCTATACCCAGGCCACCAAATCATGGATTAAGCACTAACACAGGTCCCTAAACACTATCCCAACCAATTCCACAAGATTAATTTACACCATTCATGCATTTCATTAGACCGTCGTTTCAAAAGACTACAAAATTACCCCTGTTCTATAAAGGAAGTGTCCTCTAGACTTCTCCAATATTCTTGAAACCTTGGGGCAGCAATTAAGATACTCTAAAACCAAAGAATTCATAGTCAGATTCCATCAGTATGGTCAAATTCTTGTCAAAATCAAAAACCCTCCTTTTCAAAGAAAATAACAAGGGTTTGATAGAAAACAACACTCAGGACTTGTCCAGTCGGTCTAAGGCTTCAAAAACCTTTCTTCATGTCTTCCTAGACTCCCCAAACTCTTACTTTCCCAATCCCAATGATATTTCATAGAAAACCTTCATGAAGCCATCATTTTCACAAGGAAACCAACCCTGTTAGCCATAGAGCATCAATACTATACCACTTAAATGGTACTCCCTGACCTCAAATGCTAATAAACATCTACCCTAGCATAATGTACACCAATCCACTGAGCAAAAAAGACAAGTACAATAGCTGGATTGGTTAATTTTTCATATTTTTGCCCTCAAGTTCCTTAACACAGAAAAATAGGGGCAGTCACTGTTTTTATTGATTCTCACTCAAAACAAAGAATGAAGACTTCAAATCAAATGGAATAAAAAATAAATAGGTGTACCCACAAACATTGATGATCTCAGGCCATCACAAGCCTATACGGGTCTGTACAACACCAAAAATCTTCAAAAAATAATGAAAATAACAGAAAATTACATAATAAGCGTGGTATTTCTTATGTATGATCTATTATAGACTTCACCAACCCATATTTGAGACTTGGAAGGCCTTTTTAAATAATTTATATAGAAAACTACCTTCAACTAATCATTGCACCTAATTGACTCTTAATTGCAAACTTTTGCATTATTTCCACTAATGAACCTTTAGGACCTAAAACACCTCTAAACATATACAATATGGTCTTTTAGACCTTATTTAAGACCTCTTACATGAAAAAACTAAGAAATCATGCCTTTTCCACCTTGACATGAGATGGAAACTTTGATAACATTCTTGTTTTTACATATTTTGCAACTTCCTCATTGCATTTTGATCAAAAGACCTTCAAAAAAACATATTGTCCCTACAAGACTCATTTACTTTTACCATTAGGTGTGGGTGCCCCTACACCAATTTCCAACCCAAATTTTCTAGAATAATTTTTTATCTTGTCCCATTCGAGCCTTCTCTCATAAGTGACCACAATCTTATCCAATTGAAATAGGAGAAATCAACCTTGATGAATCTCTTGAGGCTTTCAACATTGAAAGGATAAGTATTAGTGATACTATCAATCATCTTTTTAAAATTCTCCTTTAAAATTTTTGCATCTTCATCACTACTTCCCTCTTTTCCCATAAAATGTAGACTAATCCCAAAGATATTCTTGTAGACCTCCTCATTAATTGTATTGCACTCTGTTAATATCTTACCAAACTCCTACAATCTTTATTTAACCATATAGATATTCTATTCAACACTCTTTTTTCACATCACACAATGGTTAACAACAAGTTGTGAAGGATCTTCTCACTGACTAGTTTCTTAGGTCCCAAATTCATCATTCCCTGAGTTCACCCAAGGTGTTGGTCCACATCGTATCTTCATTTTTAGCTGAGACAATGTCCTTTTCTACCTCCATCTTCAAAGTATATGTAAATTTCTGATGCACCCTTTTCCAATCTAAGATGAATTGATATCCTTTATTCAATATATCTTCAATCCACTTAGCTATAGCATTTCTAAATATCTTATAATTTTGTACCTTACTTACCACCTCTTTCTCAACCATTGATGTTGGATCAAAGATAACTTCAACTTGAGTGATAGGTTGTGGAGCAGTGCCAAAGATGAACTTTAAACATTCGATCAAGGCTAACATTCAATTAGGGCTCTAACTCTTTTTTTCAATTCATATTTGCTCCTTTTATCTTTGGTAGTTTGCTCTACCAACCTGGTTGTCATTATTTGCAAATTATTCATGTCTCCATCCCTTGTATATAGCCCTAGGTTTATTCTAATTATATTTCAAAATCATTGGAAGTTTCCTGGTTAACTTCTTTCTGTATTGAAGAGTGAGCAACCTCCACATAAATATTTCTTGTATTTTCATCTTCTAATAACCTAGATGTAGTCTTCAGTTTCTTAGGCTTTGGAGTCCTTTGGATCAATTGTCCCACAAGATCTTTCTCAGGAAGACACTTGAACCAATTTTGTTTTCCTTGAGAATGTCTACTCCAACCAAGAGGAGGTAGAAGTAGTGGAAGTTAATTTGGAACTAGAGGATCCAAATAAATTCCTTCTCAATGGGGGAGTGGTAGAATGCCCATGTTCTAGAGAAGAAGGTGGAGAAGGGCCAAATATAGGAGATTCACGTACCTCTTTGATAGGGGAATATTTGGGAGAAGAAGAGGATGTACTTGCATGTGATGGAGAAGTAGAGAAATTAACTATTTCTTCCTCTCCTTTGGCTATTTCTTTATCCTTATCTTGTTGAGGAGGATCAAGGGCATCTTCTCCACATGTTATCTTTGGTAAATTTATTTTAGGAGGCTCATCATCTCCACCACATTGAATTTTTAATGGGACCTGATGTGAAGTAGAAGATGATGTCCCTAAGGTTGAGTGCTTTGTGACCTAGTTGGGGGATGTTGCTTTTTCGCCTTCTTCTAGGAAATCCACTCTATTATTTTCAAGACAATAGTAGTCTTGGCCTCAATAGTTTCTCTATTTGATGATCCAATCAATAGACACAATTGATTGTGTAGACACTTAAAAATGACCTAGGCTTGCAAGCTCTGTTTTTACCACTTCCGTCCTAGCTTAATTATGACATTTAATTATGTCCTTCGTCCACATTCGACTATTAGATAAATAATTTATAATTGCTTAATTAATTCATGTCTATTGTATTCTTCATGATTATTAAATAAATAAATTTTATTTATTTATTAAATACGTCATTAATTGTCTAAGTCTTCCCCTAATTAAATAAGTTTCTTAATTTATTTAATTACCTTTCTTCATTTATTTCTTCCTGATTATTAAATAAATAAATTTTATTTATTTATTTAATATGTCACTAATTCTCATGATTAAATGAGTTTATTAATTTATTTAATTATTAATAATATCTTCTAAATTAAATAATTATCTTTAATTATTTAATTACCTAATTTAACATTTCTCTCATTTTAAATAAGTTAATTATTTAAAATGATATCATATTCTTGACTGACGGTTCATTTTAGTAAATAATATGAAAATTAATTATTTATTATCTCACAAAATCCATATTTTTAATTAATTTAATTCAAAATGGTAATATTCTTCCAAAAATCAAGCAATCGAGCATATTCTTGATTTTCCAAATCTGTTCTTCAGTTCAACTCTTGTCTTCTTGATTTTTTGAATCTCACAAATCAGGCAGTCTTTATCTTCTTGATTTTCAAAAATCTTTATTTTTCTAATTAATTATCTCATCCATTCTCCACCACCGATTTGATTTTCTTAGATGACATCTCAACCACTCATTTAATGATTTTTCCCTAACCCTGGTTAGGGATTATCAGATTAAATCTTGTCCTCTGATTTTAGGGTTCTGTCGAAAGTTGATCTCGTCCGTCCATTCAAAATTGCATTTTCTATAAAATGTTATTTTGCTCACATTTTTGAAGAGAGACATGAATTTTGTTATTCTAACACATTAATGCTTAGAGTTATTTGGCATTTTAGAGTCATTTTGTCATAGGCATAGGCATAGTCTTTATTTAAATCCTTCAAAGCTTGTGTAGGACTTAGTCTTTATTTTCAAATTGTTGACATGTTCGATCTGAGGGAAACCATCATCAAGTTAGAAGGTGCTATGAAGGTAAATCATGGAGGCTCCAATGAGTGATAGGTATATTTGTTTCATTTGTTTTAGTTTCCTTTGTTCTTGATAGCTCTTTGGGTTTTATGCTTTATTGATTGATAATCTAACCTAAAATTAACCCTTAGTTACATTGGTGAACTTGATGCATTCAGTTTTTTTTTGTAGTTTCCGTACGGTTTTTGGTTTTTTTTTTTTTTTGTAGGTATAGGTACAGAACGTCACATTCATCTTTTATCGTGCCACATCTGATGTGTCACGACACATTAGAAAGCCAAAATGCCACAACTGCTCTGATGAACTGCATACACAATCTGAAATGCCGCATTTGACAAATCGAGTCACATCTGCTTCTTCAAACGACGCATTTGTATTCCTGAGACGCATCTGCCTATCAGACTAGAATGTAGGACCGAGCCACATTTGCAACATAGAGTGACGCATTCACTCTGTTGTGACACATTTTCCTGGTAATATTTTTTTTCATTTTTGCATTTAGGTTCTCTGAATTTCTTTTGGCATTCTGGTTTTATTTTTTGCATTCTGCCTAGCATAGGTTTTTGTGTTACTAATCTTAGTTTGTAGTGTGTGGCAGTTACATTTCGTGGGTCCAAGACTGGTGGATAAAACTCCTTACTTGTGGTCTTGTAGGTTCGAGTGTCGAAGACTCACTACTAAACAATGGGCTTGTCTTTTTTAGATTAAAACACATTTCCTTTTAGTGCACGTAAAACAAACATGTCTTTCATTTATGATTGTGTTTGCAAATGGTAGGTGATTATGCTCTCACCTTGTGAAAACTTGGTGATCAGAAAACCAGACCCATTTTATCTGTTATACACCCTTACAACTTAGTAATCAAAGTATCCTCTCCCCTTGCACTTTCAAGTGATCCTGGGTGTAAGAGAAATGGTTACTAACTCTAGAACTTGGGCCTGTTCTGGTGGGAAAAAGTACTCACCCCAGGATGACTTAGACCAGTAGCACCCTAAACCCGAGGGACTTCCAGCCGGTATATAAAAGTGGATTCTTGGGGAAAGCTCAAGAATCACGCGTATGGTTCCAACGAGATGGATCCGAAGGGGACTCTCACTACATAGATCATGCCCTACAAATGAAATGCCCTTACTAAACACCTATTTTTTTAGAGGCCAACCATTTTTCATCCGTTGCTTGATATAGTGCAGGGTACAGTATCGTGCCCGAAGACACTCACTATTGATCCCCTTGAGTAGAGATAGCAATTCTTGGGAAGTGACTACCCAAGAATCCAAAGTTGGTGTGCCCGAATGACATTAATGAGCCGTGGAGGGGATCCAGTGCCACCAAAATTCTAAGCTATCCGCTCTCTAGAAGGAAAGGTGTTTAGCATAAATCCGGGGTATATCGGTGGGCTATATCAAGTATACAAATCCTTGGCCTATTGGCCTATTAGGATTGTGCTTGTATCATGTGCGTTTGCATACACCAAAATATCGTGCTTACCAGGTGTTTGCTGGTTACTCAAACAAAACAAACAACACTCCAACATCTCAGAACAAACAGTCAAACTTTCAACAATTCAGGTTTTTAACCACCACATCAGAAAATTGACTTTTTAGCATCCTAAGACTCATCTGTGAAACCAAATTCGCTTTGTCACACCACATTTGATAAAATTTGCATTGCATCTGCTTTGACAAACCGCATTTGATACTCCAAACACAACATTTTCCTGTATTAAGCCACATTCACATTTTTTAAAGCCGCATTTGTAAAGCTGAACCACATTTGAAATTCCGAAAGCCGCATTTGCAAAACCGAATCGCATTTGACATTCTGAGAGCCGCATTTGATCACTGCAATGCTTTTGCTACTTGTAATGATGCATTTTCCTGTTAACAAGGTAGACCCTATTTAAGACGAGGATCTGAGTCTAGACATCTCAGCCCACTATCAAAAATTTCTTTCAAAAGTCTTTCTCAGAAACCAGATTCAAAATTTCTCAAAACGTCCATCATTTGCATTCATTAGCTTGCACTTTAACTATAGGTTTAAAATTTCCATATTTTAGTTGCATTCCCTAGGCATCATTGTATACGCATAAAAATGGTCATGTATATAATCCTGGCAATTAATTAAATATTTATTATTTAATTAATTTTCTAAAGTCCTCTACATATGATTAAATTTAATTAATTTAATTATATTGTTCATTCATCTTATTTCTCTTCCATAATTAAATAAATTTATTTTTATTTAATTATTTTCATATGTCCTCTTAATTAATTAAATAAATACATTCTATTTATTTAAATTAATTATCACTGATTTGAATTTAAATTAAATCTTTTGATTTAATTAAGTTTAAATTTTCCCCTTTCTTCTATTTTAATTCTTCTTCTAATTAATTAAATGTTTCATTTAATTAATTTCATAAAAGTGATTTAATTAAATAAATTTTATTTAATTAAAAATATCTTATGTTTTCTTTCCAATCCAAAATTAGTATTTTAACCTAATTGTGCAATCTTCTCATATCATAATTAAATATTTTATTTAATTATGAGATATTCTGCTTTTTTCAATAAAACATGATTAAAGCTCTTTTCTTATCACAAACTTTCTTCTGCTTTTAAAAGCTTAATTAAATATTTTTATTTAATTAAGAAAAGCTGAATGTCCTCCACAAATAAATAATTGAATTTTTAAATTCATTTATTTATCAGCTTTTAATCTTTCTTTTTTCCTTATCTTCTCTTCTTTTTCCTCTTTCATAATAATATAGAAAAATCTATTTCTAGGGTTCTTCTATCTTCTCCTTCAATTTCATCTATCTTCAGCCGTTTGATCTGCCAGGAATTATCACAACCGTCAATCGAGACAGCCAATCAGAATCATTCAGAAAGTCCTATAAATACCTGTGTGAATCCAAACATTGGTAATAGGCAATCAAGTAGAGTTTATGCATTTAATTCATTTAGTATTCATTTATCATAGCATCATGTTTATTTCAAGTTTCTTAGCTAAAATCATTATCATAGCTTAATCATGCATTCATATCATAGCAAAATCTCATTCTTTAGGAAGACAGTTTGTTGAGCCTAGCCACTAATCTGAGAACACAAGGCTGGAATCTACAAAAACACTAAAGATAGAGGACGATAGGATGACAACGGAAACAGGATACTGAGTTTGCACTTCTCTATTCCTTTTATATTTCTGTTTTTGTTATAATGTTCTATTGGTGTGTTTGAACTGGTTCTAATTTGTTTATGCACTTAATTTTCACACACATTAAATGGCGCCCACCGTGGGGCCTATGCCCCGATTTTAGACTTCTTTCTTGTAGATTTTTCTTGCAGGTTTGCTTACAGGTTTTTTGGCATTCGGCAGCGCGTTTTGGAAGATTCAGGAAATTTTCTTTTGTAGGTATTTTGGCGCATCTAGGCTCTGTTTCGGCGCATATGGTCATTTATGCGGCGCATCTGGGAAACAGAGTGGCGCATCCGTCATTTTCTGTAGTGCATTTAGTATTTTAGTTAGCGCATTTAGGACATACTTTAGCGCATTTAAAGTTGTATCAGAAAATTAAAAAAAAATCTCTGCATTTAGAATAGCGCATATAGTTTCTGTTTTCGCGCATCTGGGTAACAGAGAAGTGCATTTGTTTTCTGTTTTAGCGCATTTATGTAACAGAGTTACGCTTCTGGTCTCTGTTTCTGCGCATTCGGGAGACAAAGCTTCACATCTGGAATTGTAACCGAGATTCTGAGTCTGACGCCTTCCGCAGACATAATTTCTTTCATTTTTATGTTGGGCTTAAAATGAATCAATCTAGGGTAGCCACCACACCTTTTATCATGAAGTTAAAACGAACCCCATGTCTGTTGTGAAGCAACATCTTCACTTAGATTAAATCACATTTGACTTTGGTGCACATAAAATGAATCTGTTTACTCTTATTGACTGTGCTTGAAAGTGGTAGGTGATTATGCTCTCACCCTATGCAAACTAGGTGATCATAAAACTAGACCCACTTTTCCCTGTGTAACCCTGATTTGATAATCGAAGTATCCTCTCCCCTTGCGCACTTGTGCGATCCTGGGTGCAAGAGAAACGGTTATTAACTCTAGAAATTGGGCCTGCCTTAAGGGAAAAAGTACTCACCTTAAGGGACGACTCAAACTGGCAACGGAGCTAAGGCCAAGCTACCCCCGACCGGTATATAAATGTAAATCACAAGGAAAACCTAAGGTTGTGCGGATGTGTCCTACAGACGGTTGTGCTCCCTTAAGCCACAGGCCCAAGAGATTAACCTCCTTGAGGTGCCACCTTAATAGTGATTAATCCTCTTGCTATGTATGGCCACTCGCATGGGGGTCCCGAACTAAATACCATTGTTTAGAAAGCCAAAAACCTTCTATCTGCTAGTCCAGCATCGGTCGGTGTGAAGTCTTCCACACTTTCGCAGTCAGTAGTAGAGGTGATCAATCTGCCATGGGAGTTCATGGGGGTTCCCAGAAACTTGGTTGGCTGAGGAGTGCAGCATCAGGGGCCGTGCGGGCCAGCTTACGGATTCATGCTGCGATGTCTGGTTGGAAACCCGCACATTAGATCTAGCGGATATTGTCTGGCCTAACCTAGGGTTGTGCTTTGTCTTATTCTATGCTTGGTCTGAATCAACTTAAATTATATTTGTTTAACATGCTTTCAAAACATTAATTAGGATAAAAGGATCATCCAAACAAACATGACAAATTCATTGAAAACTGGTCAAGCTGTCCTAAACTGTTTTAGCGGCGCATCTAGGGAAAAGCTGCAGTGTATTTAAGCCTCTACATTCTAAGCCGCATCTATGTTACTGTTTAGGTGCATTTAGAGGATTTTTCTTTGCGCGCCAGTGATTACTCTGTTCTGCGCATATAGAGATTTTTGAAGCGCATTCCGACTATTCCTTGGCGCGTTGACTTTTCTATAAGCGCATTGGGAAGCAGTAGTACTTTTAGGTTTTGTCCGCAGACCCGACTTTCTAAGATTTTGCTCCCATGTTAAGAAAGTGGAAATCAACCAAGTTCACCAAGAAATGAGTTTTCAATAGGATCAAGAAGCCCAAAACAAATTTAAGTTACAAGAAGACTTTAGATCGCAGAGAATTCCTGTATAAGAGTCGAGACGTCTTGCTCCATTATCACACATTCCTCCATAGATACCAAGACTACATTAGGGGATTCACCCACGATTATGCTGTAGAACCTTTGGCTACCCAAGCTTATTATCAAAGATTAGCATTATCTCAACGTCACAATTTGAATCAACCTCTTGAGTTTGAGAACATACCACAACCTTCAATTGAATATTCAACGCGTCCCAATCAGATCCTTCAGTGACCCTCGATCATATTCAAGGATTTCTTACATATGCCTGTTTTTACGAGATCTCAACACAACAAAGCAGGAGAAACACCTCAAAAAGAGGGTGAACGAGGTAGTCCTCTTTTTAGTGTAAGTCGCAATCCCCTTTTTAGTAACAACAATATGGCTGACGGAGAGGAGAGTTCAATACTTAAGAGCAAAAACATGAACAAAACTCCTATAGGTAGTGATGATGAACAAGACGACGAACTTGAACTTAGAGAGGCAGAACAAAATCCCAAGTTTCTTAAAGCCCTTGAAAAGATTATACAACGTGACAAAGAGAAATACTTTCTTTTTCTAGCAGATCAAGGAGCTAAATTGCCTAAAGACTTTGATACTGAGAAATTAAAAACCACCGAGGAAGAGCCATCCCCACCTGAATATGCCTCCTTAAAAAAAGAGTTTAGAGAGATACAGAAAAAAATCAAAGAGTTAGGAGGAACCACAACTAAGCAGTACACTTTGGATGACATATGTCCTTACCCTTTTGATAGAAGTCTCAAAATGATTCCATTTCCTAAACACTGTGAAATCCCCAGATTTGATCGTTATAATGGAAAATCAGACCCAGTTGACCATATTAGAGACTTTCGAAACATGACATTGGAATTTTCCCATGAAGATACATATTTATTGCGATTATTTCCTCGAAGCCTTGGAGTCAACTCTATGGAGTGTTTATCTAAGATTACACCTCCTATTCGAACATTTGAGGAACTGATGAATTTGTTCATAAAACAATACTCCTACAACGTTCAACACCAGATCACCATGATTGATCTTTGCAAAGTTACGCAAAAACCTGGGGAATCTTTCACTACCTTTCTTCAAAGATGGAGGAGAATGTTTGCTAGGTACCCCCGTCATGTCCCTGAAAAGGAGAAAATGGTTACTTTCATCAATAGCCTCAACTCAGAAATGAGTTATCATTTAAATCTACACTATCCACCTTCCTTTGAGAAATTGATTGAGGATGCCATCACCATCGAAAGTGCTTTGGTCAAAAGAGGGACCATAAAACTTGATAGGGACAACCCTGCCTCATCTAACCATTACAACAATCAGGACAAGTCTAAGTTTTGGACCCGCAACAAGAATGTTGTAAACGATGGTGTTGTAGATGCAAATCATATCATGACTAAGCCATTTACCTTGAACACTCCTCGTAACAATAATTACAACCATGTCAATTCAGTCGCAAATCAAGGAAACAATCATCCCCCTCCAATGAACTATAATCAAGGGACTGCCAACAACCAAAACTACTGGAACAACAACAACAACAACAACAACACTTCAGGGAATACCTCAAACACGAAACCACAACGCTTTCCATTCTTCTCTAATAAAAGAACTTTTACTCCACTAGGACAATCCTTAGAATCGGCTTTCAAAGAGGTCATGGCAAAGAACGTCCTTATGTTACCCCCACAACGCAATTACGAACCTAATGTAAAACCTCCATCGTGGAACGAAGCCTATTTTTGCAACTACCATAGGTGCAGAGGTCATCATACAAACAACTGTCAAGGTTTGAAACATGCTATTCAAGATCTCATTGACAAGGGCATTATCACAGTAGAAGGACAGCAAAAATCCAATGAAGATCACCAAGCATTTTGAAATCCTCTACCAAATTATCAAAAGGGAGAATCTTCTGACAAAACTGTGAACCAAATTGATGATAATGTAATCCGTCACCTCTATACGGACGATGAGCGAGTCAACGTCATAAAAATCAAAGAGAAAGTAGACAATGGACAAGTAAATGTCACAACAAGAGCACAAGATAAGGTTGTTTTGAAAGGTACCTCTTCAAAATCCAATAAGACCTCTCCTCAACACCAATACGACTTAGTTAACCAACTTCGAAAAACTCTAGCCCAAATCTCCATTTTCGAACTTTTGAAGATTTCCCCTGCACATAGGGAAATTTTAGATAAAACCCTCATTGAAACGACTGTATCTACGGATTTGGATGTGAATCAATTTCAAACCATGGTAGGACATTTGTCCTCCCCCACATGCCTTTCATTCTCAGACAAAGATGATGTTTCCCTAACTCATCCCCACAATTCATCATTATACGTAGAGGTCATGATCCACAAATTCTATGTCAAATGTGTTCTAATAGATGGAGGGGCTGGTCTAAATATATGTACTTTGAAGGTGATTCAAGCATTAGGATTTGCCGAAGACTCCATTGATCCTAGAAGGAAGATTACCATTAAAGCCTATGACGATGAGGAGAGAACGTCTAAAGGTCTAATCATGCTACCAATCAGAGTGGGACCTGTTATCAAAAATACCTTTTGCCAAGTTTTAGAGCGAGATCTTGCATACAATATCTTGTTGGGTCATCCTTGGATCCATGAGATGCAAGCTGTTCCGTCCACTTACCACCAATTTCTTAAGTTTCCGTATGATGGACAGGAAATCACTATACCAGCTGATAACTCAAATGCCCAAACTTGTGCCAATGTCAAAGCTCATCAAGATACTTTGGTTCCGAATAATCGAGAAGCACTTGCTGATACTTCTTCTCAACATGCTACACACATCAATCAGTTAACTAAAAGCTTTGACAAGAAACTACAGTTCAAGGAAAGTGGAGTTGGGGAATATTCCCTTTGTCTTGCTAATCTACCTACATCTCCTCGATCACATGGAAAACCTTCTATTACACCACAACAGATATCAGCAGCATCAACATCAGCACAGGTACAAACAGAGCCCACTACCAAGTTCAATGGACAATTTATCAAAGAAAATTTTCCCATGGGAGATCCTGAGGACATAGCAATTCTAGATTGGCTCTATAAAGATGAAGAGGACGCAATTCTAAACGTCACCTTACCAACAGAACAATATGGGAAAGGATATTCTATCATGCAAAAGATGGGATATGATAATGGTCCTCTTGGAAAGAGAAAAGAAGGCGTAGTTGAGCCTATCCATCTTCCAGGACTTGCGGCATATGATAAAACTGGAATAGGCTATGAGGCTACCCAATCTAAACAATCCCAAGGTAATGTTTTTACACTGCAAGAAGGTTCCGATAAGAATGAAACATGTTTGGTATCAGTCCTGAATTACATTGAAAATAACTCTGACACAGATTCTGCTGAATATGAATGGGATACCATCCATGATAACAAATTTTGGAGAGACAAAGAGGTAGATGCCATACATAAGTATACACCCACTTTAATCAAAGGAGAAGGTTCAGGATCCCAACCACAAGAATTTGAACCACAAAGCAACTATGAGTCTAGTGATACTGAGTCGGATTTTAACGAACAAGATTATCAGGAGAATAGTCCCATCATTGACCTATCTCATACCTCGGATCCTACCGATAACTCTGTCTTGACCCTAACCATCGCCAATTTTACACAACCAGACGACGTCTTACCATTAATTCATCCTGATCTCATTGACTGGGATCTTGCAGACCTATGGATTACCTATTTTTCAAATGGCCAAGCTATCACTGGCTTCCTTTAAGCCCGTGATGCTAAATAATTGTTCCACTAGCGATTTTCGAGTAGCAAGTCTTTAATCGGGAGTGTCAAGAAGTCTCTAGGCGCAAAAAATGAAACAGAGATACGACTGGTCTGAGTGGTGAAAACCAGAATCGTGAGCACTAAGATCAAGCCAAAAGAACCAAAATAAAGAAGCGTGTCGGATGGTGAAAACCTTTTTTGAGGCACCATCGATGGAAACACTCTCGAGCACTATCGTGAGCGATCCCATCCATCTTAATTCCAGGCCTACAAAGGAAATCAGCATTAGCGACTACAGATAATCCAAGGATCCTACAGGTAGCTGAATCAATGACAGCTAAAGAAATCCCAGAGTTCATGAATTTTCTCAAGGAAAATCAAGTCAATTTTGCATGGTCATATGCAGATATGCCCGGCCTTGATCCTAATCTCATTATGCATCATTTATCTATCAAATCAGGAGCCAAACCAGTAAAACAAAAACTCAGAAAGATGAATCCTCATATTGCACTATTGGTTAAAGAAGAACTCAAGAAGCTCCTCGATGCAGGTTTTATAAGATCAATTGACTATGCCAAATGGATTTCCAATATTGTACCAGTAGCAAAACCAGACAAACGTGTAAGAGTATGCACTGATTTCAGAGATCTTAACAAAGCTTGCCCAAAGGATGACTTTCCGCTTCCAAGTATCGACACTATAGTTGATCTAACAGCAGGCCATGCCATGTACTCATTAATGGATGGTTTCTCGGGTTACAACCAAATCAAGATTGCACCAGAAGACCAAGAGAAAATAGCTTTCACTTGTCTGTGGGGAACATATTGTTGGAATGTCATGCCTTTTAGCTTGAAAAATGTTGGAGCTACTTATCAAAGAGCTATGACTACGATCTTTCACGACATGATGCACACATTCATGGAAGATTATGTAGATGACATATTGGCAAAATCACACACCAGAGAAGGACACTTGGAGATACTATCTAAAATATTCACCAGATTGGAGAAATTCAAAGTTCGCTTAAACCCTAAGAAATGTGTTTTTGGGGTCACATCTAGAAAGCTGTTAGGATTATATTGTTTTCGAGAAAAAGAATTGAGCGGGTCTTGCCCGAATTCCGCAATCAACTGGAGATGCCTCCCCAAAAAACATTAGTAGGTTAGAGATCCTTACAGGCGACTCAGTCTGTCCAGCGATTCATTTGCACAATTGGCTGACAAAAGTCTACCATTCACACATCTCCTACATAAGAATGTTCCTTTTAGATGGGATGATAAATGTGAAAGGGCATTTCAACAAATCAAGCAGTACCTGATGAATCCACCGGTTCTTGTACCACCAAATCCAGACAAACCATTGATTCTGTATATTGCTGCAACCGAGACATCTTTGGGAGCATTATTAGCACAAGAAGACCATGAAGGGAAAGAACGGGCAATTTATTACATCAGCAGAACATTGACAAGTCATGAGCTTAGTTACACTTTCATTGAGAAGGCTTGTTTGGCAGTCGTCTTTGCTTCCCAGAAATTCTGACATTACATGCTAACTCATACAATTAAGCTGGTTTCCAAAATTGATCCACTCAAGTATCTACTAAGTAAAGCATCACTAACAGGAAGGTTAGCAAAATGGATCATGATTTTGAGTGAGTTCGACATCCACTATGTTGATCGCAAAGCAATCAAAGGACAGGTTATCGCGGATCAACTAGCAGACGCTCCTCTCCAAACAGAGCACCCTTTACACATTGAATTTCCAGATGCTGATGTCTTCACAGCAGACTTTAAGCAGCCATGGTCCTTATACTTTGATGGTTCTTTCACTCAACATGGCTCGGGGGCAGGCATTCTCTTCGTCACCCCTCAAGGGCATACCATTCCTAGGTCCTATAGGTTAATGTTTCCATGCACCAATAACATAGCCGAATATGAAGCACTGATCACTGGACTAAAAACAACATTGGAATGGAGGATTACCGAGCTACAAGTTTATGGTGACTCACAACTAGTCATTAATCAAATCAATGATGACTATCAGACTAAAGATGACAAGTTGTTACCATACAAGAAGATGATTGATGACTTCAAGAAGTATTTTGTGGAAATTCAGTTCACACAAATTCCGAGGATTGACAACAAAGCAGCCGACGCTATGGCTACGATCGCCTCATTAATACAACTCCCAGACAAACAGACTCGCTATGAATTTTTGGTGGAACAATTATTTACACCTGCCTATGACACACCTGAAAGCGAAATTATCTGCCACCTAGTAGGATCCGATTCACCCTGGTATAGCAAGATTTATGCATACCTAAAAGATGATATATTACCACCTGACTTGTCCCGCAACCAAAAATGTAACTTTATCCGACAATCCTCTCGATATACCCTTATCGCTGATACCCTTTATCGCTATGGTCTTGATGGTACTTTACTTCGATGTCTTGAACGTGACGAATCCGACAAAGCTTTACAAGAAGTTCATGGGGGCATTTGTGGTACTCATTCGAGTGGACTAACCTTATCCAAAAAATTGATCAGAATGGGTTACTACTGGCCTACAATGGAAAAGGAATCATTTACCTTTGCTAAAACATGCTCAAAATGTCAGATTCATGGGAATCTTATTCATGCTCCTGCACAAGAACTTCATTCGTTTACACCCACCTGGCCATTCTCTCAATGGGGGTTAGATCTAGTGGGAAAAATTCATCCTTCTTCTTCAAATGGGCATAAGTTCATTATCACAGCAACAGAATATTTCACTAAGTGGATTGAGGCAGTACTTATCTCTAAAGTCAGCACGAAGCTGATTCATCCTTCATATCGCTACATTATTTATCGATATAAGTATTCCTAATGCCATTCAATATTCTAGAACAACCGACCATTCATCGGGGATGTTATTGAACTTTGTGAAAATTCCCATATTGGCATAGATATTGCGCCACTATCCTCGAGGGGTAGTAGCAGAGGCCTCAAACAAAACCATACTAAAGATTTTGAAGAAGACTGTCAATGACTCAGGGAAGGATTGGCATGTTCAACTCAATCCCGCCTTGTGGGCTTACAGAACTAGTGTCCGAACGCCAACATGAGCAACACCTTTTTCCCTCGTCTATGGAGCAGAAGCCATACTGCCTTTAGATGTAGAAATACCTTCATTAAGAGTATCACTGAAAGGTCTCATAACAGATGAGGACTACAGAGTTTCCCGACTCCAAGAGTTAGAACTTTTAGATGAAAAGAGACAGAGAGCAGCATACCATTTAAAAGCATATCAACAGATGATGTCTTGCAGCTATAATCATAAAGTCAAGCCACGTACATTTTAGGTGGGTGATCTAGTTCTGAAAGAGAACCCGCGTAATCAACAAGACAGAGAAAAGAAAGGAAAGTTTGAACCAAATTGGTTAGGCCCTTATGTGGTTATTGCAGTCTACAGATTGGGAGCATACAAGTTATCAACACCATAAGGAGACCTATTGGATGAACCCATCAACAGTATACATCTTAAGAAGTATTATGTTTAAGTCAGAAAAGTCCTGAAGAAATACAAAAACAGTAGAAAATGTCCTGAAGAAATACAAAAATAGCAGAAAAAGTCCTGAAGAAATACAAAAATAGCAGAAAAAGTCCTGAAGAAATACAAAAACAGCAGAAAAGTCCACGAAAATACAAAAAGCAATGAGAAAAAAGTCCACAGAAGAAATCCAAGTTAAAACATTTCAAGCCAAAAAATCAAAGAAAATGTCCTTGAGGGTGAAACACAGCAAATGAGTCTATTGTGGAAAAATCCAAAAAAAAAAAAAATCAAAAAGAAATCAAAAATGCAGCCATCTGATAGTGAAAATCACGGCAAGCAGGCCAGCTATATGTCTCCATCCTATTAATTCTGTTTTTACCTTATCTTTCAAAGCTTCCCCTTTTCCGCATCTTTTTCCACATCTTGAGGTCATTAATCACACCATCCTGCCGCCATTTGCCTAGAGAGTTAAAACATCTTACCATGGCTTGATCGTTTGTACATATTCCTTTCCGCTAGTTGTGTCAATCAACAAGGCAAAAACTCAACTGGGGGCACTTAACTTTTAGAGCATACCAAAACAGCTAGACCATGACATAGCAATACGAGCATACCAACAAACAACAAACTCCTTTGTCAATGTTATCTGATCATGACACACATTTCAGCAAGCTATCATATCATTTGTCTATTGGATGATCCAAATATCTGAATAATGTAGGCATTAACTGTATTACATGTTTGATTAAAAGTTGTTTGATTTTCGATATCATCACTCGGGAGCATACTCAATGATGTACTACACTAGAGTAGCAAGGAACGAGAATGATTTTTCTTTGTCTGCTGTCTTGAGGTTAATAGCCCAATCTGATGCAAATATGTCAAAGGACATGACGCTCAAAGAAAAAATCATCGATGACAGTTCCACATTTGCATCAGAACGGTGGTTAATCTTTGTCTGTTTATGCAAGAAATGCTCAGGTCATCTCGGTTCAATTATACCTCGATGCTTGTGTTCGCTTGCTATATCAAAATTCATGAAAGTTGTACTCTGGTCATCATTGGCGCTAATTTCCCCTCTGATGCTTGTACATACTCCCAACATTTTAAATGTTCTATGATGATTCAAGAAGGCTTATAACAGGCTCAACAAACTAGTTAGTTTCATATAGTTGCATGTTCATTAGATCATTGTATACATCTGCATATTGGATTCATATCCGTATTTCGAAGGGCTGAATGAAGGTATTCAAATGGTTGTTATTAAGTTTTGACCTTTTCGTCGAGGACATTTGGACATTTAATTCATTGCATTCATTCATTTCATATCATCTTATCATTCTTCATTCATTTATCATTTTATCATTTCATATCATTACCATTAATATTTCCTTACCATTTACCATTTTTCATTCCATTTTTCATTATCATTTATTCTTTATCATCCATTTATCATTTATCATTTCATTCATCATTTATTCTTTATCATCCATTTACCATTTTTTCATTTCATTTTTCATTATCATTTACCATTTATCATTCCATTATTCATTTACCGTTTCATCATTCATTTCTCATTTTATCATCTCATACCATTGCATTACCATCCACATTTATCATTTTATTATCATGTTACCATTTTACATATCATTTTACCATATTACCATTCATACCACATTCATTTTCTACCATATCACGATGCATTTCATACATGGAAAATTCAAAAAGAAATTAACATCTCACATATATACATACATCATCACAAAATCATTGCATACACATCATAATCACTGGATCATCCTGCATTATATGGATTGGTCCGCACATGTAATAAAAGCATATCAAAATCCATCTCATAACATATATGCATAAACATCATATCCATATCATATCATAAATGCACAAACATAACATCATCCGAAATACTGCCACTGCATATCATCACTCATCAAAATAATACAAATGTCCAAATGTCCAAAGAAACTAATAAAAGGTCAGAACATAAATACATCATACATGATCAAAACACAGTATACATCATGAATCAAGCCCCAAAATGGCTAACTGGTCGATGCCCCTGACGGAGCTAGTCCAGAAGGAGGTGGCCTGCTGCTGGTCCCTGCATCAGGATCCCGTCGAGGCCCGGTAACCTCTCTGCCATGTGTCGATGTCCGGGATCGGGTCCTCGTCCGGCTGTGTGATCTGGGATATGGCTCTCGCTGCTCAGGAGGGCATAGCTCCTCATAAAAAACTCTGTAGTACTCTGCCTCTCTAGCTGCCTCGAATCCCTCTGCAATGGCCTCTCGTAGCGATGTACTCTCTATGGTACCCATCAACCTCTGTGCTACACCCTCAGCCTCCTGTGCCCGCCGTCTAAAGGCATCCCTCTCCGCTACTAACTGTGCCACCTGAGGATCCGGGGCAGGCATCTGAACCTGTACCTGTGCCTGCGCCTATGCTTGAGCCTGTGCCTGAGCCTGTGCCTGTGCAAGCTGTGCCTGTAACTACACTATCATGCTCTGTGCCTGCACCAACTGACTCTGAAGCTGTGCCTGCTGCCCCTGAAAGGTCTGCACCTGACCCTGCAACGCATCTATCTATGCCTGCTGGGATGAGGATGTCACCCTAATCACCGTCTGTGGCCTGGCACCGGATCTGGACCACCGAGGAATCTGTACTCTGCCGAGACTGTCTAGTATCTGCTGTCTCTGCTCATCCCCGTCATCTCCATCATCTCCATCCTCTGAGCTGCTCTCCTCCTCCCCAACTCCACTCTCCTCGCTCTCCTCTCCCTCCTCCTCCTCTCCACCCATAGCCTGCTCCCCTCCACCCATAGCTTGCTCCCCTCCACCCTTGCTTTGCTCTCCACCCCTCCCTGTGTACAACTCCACAGGAAGTGGGGCGCTGATGGCAGGTTCCTCATCGCATGGAGGCAGGTGGAAAGGATGAGTATGAAAGTACTGGGCGTAGTCATCTGTCATCCCTGCATCTAATACATCTGGCATGTCCGCCCATACCTCAGGCTGTAATGTGGTGTACTCTGTATATGCTGCCTGGTACAGAATGCATGGCCCCCATCCTACATCCCCCTTACGCTGCCCATAATGAGCAACGCCCTAGGGCATCCCCTACGTAAAACCAAACTGTCTCAGAACCCGTAGTGCCAGAAACCTCTCAATAATAAAGGCGTGCTTCCTCGAGGGTATCGCGGTCTACACACACACAAGCGGCATCCTCTAAGCGATCAAATGCATGGCCATGCCTCGTGAATGCAATATGGGGCCTCATATCCTTTGCATCCACATCATCTACTTCTGCATGCCAGGTACTCTGTACCCATTCTATTTGAACCTTCTACCAGTCATATACGTCGGCCTCCTTGCTGGTCTAAGCCACAGTACACAATGGTCTCGTGACAGCAATGTGCTCCCACGCCCAGATCTGCAATAATGTAACTCCACTCGCCAGGCTGGTGGATCCTCTGTATACAATCCGATGAAGGTCATGATACATATCTGCCAAGATGCAACTCCCCCAGGGAAATCTCTGTGGCTGAGTGATCATCCACTCTAACATCCTCCCCCACCCCACAGCAAATCCCTTGGACCGATGGTCCGGTCCAAGGAAACCTCCAACAAATGCTGCCAATACTGCTACTAGCACTGGATACCTGCTGAAGTCATCCCAGTCTATCCAGTACCCATAGATACCAAGATCGCCGCATATCCGCTGTAATGCCTCTGTCCCACCGACCTCGCGCAGCAGTCGCCGAAGCACAAAGGGATCCTTTCCACGAGTCCAGGTCGATACCGTCCTCCGGTGTCCTCACGTCTCACCCGGTGACGAGGTGGAAGGTGTTATACTCGGGCCATCTCTCGGACAAGGCCGTCAACAGTCCCCTATTGGCCCGAATACCTTGCGGCATGGTCAACAGTGGCCCCAATCCATAATCTGCAATCACCTATAACTCGGCCGGTGTCAACTCTCCTATCCGCTCCCAGCACAAGGGGAACCGCTCTCTGATCTGGAGGCTTTTGAAAGCCTCCTATTTTGTTCAAAAACATCACAACACCCAACATAACATATCAATAATCTATATCAAGTGCTACATCAATCTATCAGCATGACTAATCAATCTACTCTATCATCATTTACTATTTATTTTTCTTTTCAGGAAAGCAAATTTATCAACACATATCCTTTTCTGTTTGTATTTCAATCATGGATACAAATTTAAATCTCTATTTTACTATTTGTTTTCTATCGCAGAAAGAAAATTTATCACAACGTTTACTCTTTGTTTTTCAATCACGAGAAGCAAAGTTATCAAATTCAAATCAATCAATTTCTCATCTACTCTTTGTTTTTCAATCGCGGAAAGCAAAGTTATCAGTTCTCTATTCAAATTTCTATCCTATCAACATGATGATTTGACAATTTATCTATCTATTGACTAAAGAAGCAATTTTTATCACTATTTTTTTAGCAAACGGCTATTCTGGGGAAAATTTCCTAAATGCGCAACTCTGTTACTCATATGCACTAAAAACCTATATGTGCCAAAGTTTTTCTCAAAAGCGCAACACTGTTTCCTAAATGCGCTAAAACTCTGAATGCGCAACTCTGTACCTCAGATGCGCTATTCTATCTATCAAATGCACGAGTCTAACATTTTTGGACCCAAACCCTAAATGCGCAGTTTTGTGCCCTAGATGCGCTAAATCTCTGACCTAGCGTATTTCGACCTATATGTGCAACTTTATCTATCGGATGCACTAAACGATTAGTTTGTGACTTGTCGCTCGATGCGCGCTACGGAAGACCCTAGATGCGCTACACTATTTGTCGAATGCGCTAAAACTATACCTAAATACGCTAAAACATTCCAAAAAAATTGCAGTCCAACTTTAAATCAATTCAATATCGATCAAAAATGGGAAATTTGACAACTTAGAGGTTTCGAATCACTCACCGGT
>VDFB02191934.1:0-18786 GCA_007258455.2 Sequoia sempervirens
CTATTTTTCCTCTATCATCTCCATCTTATCGTTATGCTATGAAAATGAGCAATCAACATCAACATATCAAATCATTCAATCCTTCAAAATCTTGCATGCTTATGTGAGGTGGAGAAGAGCAATGGAGATAAATCAAATCTAGCTTGGAGATTGGTTTTCTTTACTTTCTTGTTTTCATTTCATGCTAGTTTGTGCTCTATTGTGCTTGTTAGGGTTTCATTATAATTTGTTTATGCATTTTACTTAAATTTTTTACCCTAACTACACAAAACAAAGTGAAAAATTGATTGCTTACACCACTATTCCTCCTCCCAATAATTACATACATGACTCTAACCGTTGATTAATAAGGAACACCCTTCATGTGTTCTTGATCTTCTTGAGTTTTTGGACACATTGCTGATGATAAGCAAAAGTGATCAACCAATGGAGTACCAACAAACTTGGTATTATTCATATTGAACCTATCCAAGATTTTGGAAATATACTTCTCTTGAGACAAAATGATTTCTCTCTTCTATATGTCCCTGATTATTTTCATCCCAAGAATCCTCTTCATTGCCCCTAAATATTTCATAGCAAAATGTTGGGCCAAATGTTGCTTCAATCCATGAACTATCCTCATGCTAGTGCCGGTAACCAACATGTCATCAACATATAAAGTACTAGTAGAACAAATTCACCATTATCAAGATTCTTGTAGTAAACAAATTGGTCAAATTCACAACAAGTAAAGTGATGCTTAGTCATGAAGCTATAGAATTTGAGGTACCACTACCTCGGGGCTTGCTTGAGCCCATATAAACTTTGCTATAATTTGTAATATAAATGACCCTGTTTAGTGAAACCTTCAGGCTGCTCCATATACAACTCTTCTTCAATATCTCCATAAAGAAATGTGGTTTTGACGTCAAGTTGCTCAAGCTCAAGATCCCATATAACTGCCACACCCAAGACTACTCGAATGGTTTTCATCTTCACAATTGGTGAGAAAATGTCATTAAAATCAATCCCCTTTTTCTGATGAAAGCCTTTCACTACCAATATAGCCTTGTAGCGTTTACTACCTCCAGCTTGTTTTAACCTATACACCCATTTATTCTTTAATGGTTTTTGATTTGGTGGGAGGGTCAACAAATCCCAAGTTTCATTTACCATCAAGGAGTCCATTTTGTCTTGCATTGCCTCCATCCATTTGACATGATTTGAGTCTTTGCAAGCATCTTTAAATGTTAAATGTTCTAACTGATTTGATGGCAATAACTCTAGATGGTCATAAAATAACAATTCATAATCGCCAAATTTTGTCAGAAGCCTCTCCTATTGGGTAGACCTCCTTAATTGAGGAGCTTGTTCCTGCAAGTTATTGTCCAAATTTAATATTTGTAATTGATGTTGGATACCTTCTATATTAGACTGCAAGTTTCCCTGTTCCTGTTGATTTCCTGTAATGGTCTGCCTCTACATTATATTATTTTGAGTAAAAACACCATGATCAATTGCTTCCAGATTACCTAACCCTATCGAATTATTACCTTATTGCATATTTGAATTTAATAGTGGTTGCTTATTAAAATAATTCACTTGATTTCTCTCACACGATGGCCAATGATCCTCACAGTTAGGAAAACAAGTCTCATGCAACAAAGTGTCGCTACCTATTACAAGTTGTGTGGACTGTGAAGGAGGCGACATAATGTCTAATCGTGCAAAGGAAGATGATGTAGGAGTATGAAAAGGTATTTGAGGTGGTGTTTTAAAACAACTTTGGAAGTTTGACAGTGACACATTTGAATAGTCAAAAGGCAACAAACTAAAGTTTGAAGCTTGCATTGGAATATATGGAGATTGCACAAAATTTTTAATTCATTGTTTTGTCAAAGTCTCATCCTCATGACTTGGGACTCGAGAATGTTATGCGATGGTGATTGAGTAGAGCATATGGCGCAGGTAGGTATAAATGGAGCAGGGCACATACAAGAAGCAGGGGTGAGTAGTTTAGAGGTATGCTTATCAATTCAAATTTCATACATATCAAGAGGCACATATTCTTTGTGTTGTGTTTCTTGTTTTAGTAGACCTGGGAAAACTTTCTCATTAAATACCACATCCCGACTGTGGGTGAGATTTTTGGTGATTGGATCCCAAATTCTGAAACCAAATTGTTCCCCACCATAACCAATAAATATACAACTTTTTGATTTGGGATCTAACTTTGTTCGTAGCTCTTTAGGAACATGACCAAAGGCTTCATTGCCAAACATGTGTAGATGATTGTAAGAAATGTTTTTCCCGAGCTATCTCTCCTCTGAAATATCAAAATCCAATAGAGATGAAGGGGCTTGATTGATCAAGTTGATTGTTGTATTACGATCCTTTTCCCAAAATTCTTTCCCCAATTCGGCATTAGAGAGCATACACCAAGCTCTTTGAAGAATCGTTATGTTCAACTTCTCAGCTGTACCATTCTCTTGAGGGGTGAAAGGAACTATCTTAATCCTATGAATACCATTATTTGCACAAAAAAGTATCAAATTTTGAAGAACAAAGTTCTCCCCCATTGTCTGTTTTTAAACATTTTATCTTGTGTCCAATTTGATTTTCAACAATGGCTTTAAAAATTCTAAATTTTGAAAACACTTTTGATTTTCTACTCATCATGTAAATCCATACTTTTCTAGTACAATCATCAAGAAAAGTAACAAAGTAATTAGCACCTCCAATGAAGGTTACCTTCGTAGGACCAGAAACATCTGAGTGCACGAGCTCCAAAGGTGTAGATTTCTTGTTATGATCAGTTGTTAAGAAGCTGGTCCATCTTTGTTTTCCATAGAGGAAATGCTTGCACATTTCCAAGTCAATAGATTTCAGACTAGGAAGTTGATTCCCCTTAACATAACTTCAAGTCCTCTTTTGCTCATGTGTCTGAGCCTTTTATGCTAAAGCTCAGTATAGTTGTCCACAACTACCATTACTTCTCCCACTTCTGCGTGACACTCTAAAACATATAGACTACCTAATTTGTTTCCTTTTGCAATCATCAAGGCACCCTTGGTTACCTTCCAAGAATTTAAGGAGAAATTGATATTGCACCCTTGAGCATAAAGCTATCTTATTGATATCAAATTTTTTTCAACGTGGAAACATGTCTTACATCCTTTAAAATCCATTTATTTCCATTTTTCAGTTGCAACATCACATCACCTTTTCCTTTTTTTTTCACATTGTTTATTAACACCAAAAAAACTTCTGAACTTACCTTCTTGATAGTTTGTGAAATCCTCCTGGCATAGAGTAGCATGGAAAGAGGCACTAGAATCAAGCACCCACAAATCTACAGTAGTGCCACTTGCTAATAAAACTAAAACACCATCATCTTTGTCATATGCAGTGTTTACCTCATTGTGATTTACCTTTTCTTGTGTCTTTTTGTAATGCCAACAGTTCTTTTTGGTGTGACCCAATTTTCCACAAAATCAACAATCACCATTTCTGCCCTTGGACTTCAATCTTCTTGTAGATTTGGACCTTCTTCTATTATTATTTCTACCTCTATTTGTATCAGAAAAAGGAAATCCTGTTTGATTTGGTGTTACAAGTGTTTTTCACATCCACATTCAGGTCTTGGGACCTTCAAATGCATTTTCCTCGACTTTAATGAACCCATTTCTCGACTTAATGAACCCATTTCCCATAATTCAACAACATTAAAAAAATGTATTTAAAATACATCCCCTCACATTAATTCAGAAGGATTGTAAAATAAACTTAACTTTAACCTAGTGATGTAATATGTTTTACACATTCACATTGGTTCTTGTGCCTTTCCATGTTGTGTGGACCTCATTTTAGTGTTGTAAAGTGTATTTAATCACACTTTCACATTTAATTTTGTGTCCAAAGCCCTAATTGACCTTCACATCATCATTAATGGGCCCCTATTACCCCATATTATGCATCCTAAGGTGATATTTGATGAAATACCCAACAAAGTCATCATATAAACCTTATTTCCTTAATTCCTAGCATCTTAGCTGGAAAATGGGCCCTATTAGGACTAATTCACCACCTATAGTGAATGAGACCCTGCTAGGTGGGAGTGATTCACCCAAGGTGGCGAATGAGTCCCATTTGGGTCAAATTTGAGTTTTGAGTAGGAAATTTTGGAATTTGAGTTTTGTTTTTCTTCATGTCAACCTTGGGGATCTAATTTATGGGAAAATTAGGAGAATTGCCTATAAATACAACCTTCTAATCCCTAATTTATAATCTCCTAACGATTCACATATCTCTTTAATATTCATCCATCATCCTGGCTCTCTTCTATCAAGTCAAGTAAGTTAGGGTTTCATCATTGCAAGTCATCAAGATAGCTTCCTAAGACATTCAAGGGTAGATTCTTCATGTATTGTTGCAGACATTCAAGATCAATCTTTATGGCAAGGTAATAACTCCATTATTGTGTGCTTCATTACATTATTTCTCTATTTTGGTTTAATACCTAAAAGGGGTTTGACCAAGGCAAACCCCCATGCCCTAACATCCAACATATCTTTTTCTTGTATTTTTTTATTACAGATTTAGAAATTTTGGAGGATTAGAAACCATTGAAGATTGTGTTTCGAATTTATTCAAGTCATCTCCTCATTAGATAAGTCAAAATACCCTCAAAAAGTAACTTTCAGGCCTAAATCCGACAGTTTCATAACTAAACACCTAGAGAAGTAGAAAGTGTAGATCAAAGGATCTTGTTTCCACCTTTGAATATTCAAAAATTAAAAAGTGGACTCATTCACTATGGGTGGTGAATGAGTCCCACTTACAACCCTATTTTTAGTTTTTTTGCATTTTTAGACACCCATTTGTCTAAAACAGTTCTCGAAGAGTTTCCATAGAACTCAGAATCGATTTGGCCAATGTATTAATGAGTCCCACCAGCTTAAAAATTAGGATCAACAACATTTCAAAAATTCATTTCATGTCTCCAACGTTTGCTGTGTGCACTTTCATTCATTTCTATTGTAGTTTACTTTCATTTCTAGGTGTTTCTCAGATATCACAAATGTGTTTCTCAAAAATCTAAATTTCATTGGTTTTGCATTAATAATCAACCTTTTAATACCTGTCTGCATTTAGTCATAATTACATCATACATATCTTAATTTGAGTGAACCACTTAGATTTTAGGTTTGGGATCTATCTCTTTCCATTAGGTGAAAGACCCTAATTGAGTAAAAGAGACATAGCATTGCAAATCAATATTTGGTTCACTATTGTCAAACCCTTACAAATACCAAGGCCACCAGATGAGGGTTCTTTATTTTTCTCCTCATGTCTCATGAGAAGAGTGGCTGCTAATGGCCATTAAATTTTAATTTACTCTTGGCAACCACCGGGCGCTAACCGCCATCACAATCCCTTCCCAACTATTCGTAGCAGCATAATAATAAAATTGCTTTAATTTCACTATCCAGATTTATACCCAAACCAATTGGGTACCAGCATAAAATTAATTTAGGTGATATACATGACGCAGTCACCTTCTTTCATTTTAAATTATATAACTTTTTCATAATAAAAACCTTGTTTGAAGCCGACACCATCTCGTACATGTCTGAAAGTTTGTCTTATAGATCTTTTGATGTCTTCTCAGTTGAAACATTGAAGAGAACATTGCTTGACAATGAAAGAAAAATTGTGGCCCTTTCTTTCTTATCTAGTTCCCCCACTCTTTGTCAAACATAGAACCTTTTCCTTTGGCTTTCCCTTCTAGTGCAAGTGAGAGATCCTACTTAATCAACAAAGATTCCATTTGTACTTTCCATAGCCTAAAATTCTAACTGGAAATTTTTTCAATTTTCCATTTATCTACTTCATCCATTATTCTAGAAATTCTTCATCGATTTCCAAAATAACTTCACCACGAAGCTTCATTGTCGAGCTTCTTCACCAAGCTCTGAACCAATTGTTAATGATTTATTGTGGATTAAATGAACAAGAAGATAGTAGAAAATTGAACTTAGAGAAATGAAATACAAACATTGAACAATGGAGTACAAAGACACAAATATTTGTAGTGGTTCAACATAATGCCTACATCCACTTTCAGAAGCAAGGGAAATCCTTTTATTATCTAGATATCTTTCCAATACATCTACAGCAACATCAAACATGTTCTCAACATAATAAAATTGTCAATTACACTATCCATAAAGGATAAGTCTTCAAACAAAATAGGGAATGCGAAGAGACAAAATGTTGGAGGGAAAAAGAGGATGACCATTGGGCTTCAATACCCAACACCTTATTTATGGCATATCACTGACAACGAAGAGCATATGTACCACATATAAGGCGG
The DNA here is from genome assembly GCA_007258455.2 of Sequoia sempervirens. Lineage (NCBI taxonomy): Eukaryota > Viridiplantae > Streptophyta > Pinopsida > Cupressales > Cupressaceae > Sequoia > Sequoia sempervirens. The sequence continues at coordinate 6,359 of VDFB02191934.1, forward strand.
AGACTAATGTTTTTGTGGTGGATTTTGCTTATTAGTTTACATTTATAGTTGTGCCTTCCAAAACATTAAACCCCAATTCTAATGTTTGCTGGTTTGTGGGAATTATTTTTCTTCAAAATTGTTAGCAAGTGGATTTCTGATTGACCTTGCAATTTTTCCTAGGAAACAAAATAACTTTTGATTTGTAAAATTTGATGAAAAATAGACCAATGGTAGAGAAAGCTAGACAAAAATTAATCTAAATGTCTAATGTTCGCTGGGTCGTGGGAATTATTTTTCTTCAAAATTTGTAAAAAGTGGATTTCTAATTGACCTTGCAATTTTCCCTAGAAAACAAAATAATTTTTCCATTTATAAAATTCGATGAAAAATGGACCAATAGTAGAGAAAGCCAGATAAAAGTTAATCTAAATTTCTAATGTTCAAGTGGGTGCATGAAAATATTAAACGTCAATTCTAACCTTTTCTAGGCGATGGGAATGATTTCTATTCAAAAGAGCTAAACGTTGGATTTATGATTTTGTAGCTTTTCAAAGCTTATGGGGTAGCTGCAAATGGGCAACATGCAAGGATAGGGAAAGTGCACATGTAGAGGCTAATTTCATGGGTGGTTTTTAAGGTGATTCATGTGCATTGTATATGTTTCCATAGTTTGCATTCATGTATACCATGGTGATTATATTTCAATTTTCAACCCGGTGTTTGACATTTCATACTTTCGATTATTAGTGTTCTGGTTCATTACTGTTTGCTCGAAGGTAAGTATCCACCAATGTCTCTTTCCCGCCATTGGTATTCACAAGTGTGCTGTTGTTTTGATAGCTATTATGTTGAATTTTTTTTTAGAGCATTAGTATTAGTTAGATGAATATAATGGGCATGGCGAAAACACTAAGTGCAAATATCAAGTTTGCTAGTCTGTCACTGCTACAAACTATATGATTTTGTAACCCTAATTTTAGAGTTAGAATATAACTCGTACTCTATAAACCTTTTAGACAATCAAGGATGCAAAGAAGCCGTTTTCTTCTCTTCTTGAACGGATAGAGGTACCATGACAGACCATCAATTGCTTGAAATCGCCCCTCTAAGTTGGTTTGTTTTAAAATCTTGTTATTAGTCCATTATAACTTGCTGAAACCATGGAAAAATCATTATATTTGTTCCATGATTAATAATTGATAACCATGGCTTAGGTGTTTCATAGTATTGTCACTTCTTCACCTCGTATATTTAGACTGTGATTGAGTTTATTATTATTTTTATTTATAAATTTGAAGAGATTAGGAATGGTGGGGCATTGATATTATGATATGGAATTAGAGTTGGTTCATTCTCTGTCAATTCTCCCCCGTACACACTCTCTTTCTATCATTGTTGTGTGTGGCCCTCTAAAAACCCTCGATTGATTTCATCCCTCTGCGAAGTGCATTGGCAAACATGTATTTTGTGAGTGTTGTTTGGAAATACAAAGGAATGTCCGTTCTTGAAACTTATATACTAGAGTATCATTTTTGGCATCTATTTGCATGGGGTTTGATTTATTTTATTGAAGTAGGGTTATGAGATCTTGCACTCTCATCACTTTTATGATTCTAAAATCCTTGGGATGTGTTGGTAGTGTCTTACCAAATGCAACAAACAAGTGCTCCACCCAAACAATTCACTTTGTTTAACATGGTCTTAGTCTATGCCAAAACAATAGGTTTGGAATAGGGTATAGGTATGTCAATTGTTTGACAAATGGTTGCAAAAGGTGTAGTCTCATGAATTGCTATACAAATTCAAAGTGATATGTAAGTAGTGAAATCCTACACAGTTGAGAAAATGCTCTTAAGGGTTGTTGGGTCAGTTTTTCATACCTCCCGAATGCATTCTATAGTTTAAAATGTACATAATATGTAAGTAGTGAAATCCCACACAGTTGAGAAAATGCTCTTAAGGGTTGTTGGGTCAGGTTTTCACACCTCTCAAATGCATTCTATGTTTTAAAATGTACATAATATGTTCATAGTTTCCACTTACTGTAGAAAAAGTTCACACAGATACCCTATCTTGCAGGATGGTTGAATCTAAATCATTTCACTAATCCTATCTATTGAGTAATTATTAGTATTGTATTAACTATAAAATGTTTGAGTAGGAAAAATTTGGACCATTGTATTTTTTTATCATTTGAATGAGCATGGTCGAGACTAATGTTTTCTTATCAACTTTTGCTTATTTGTTTGCATTGATAGTTGTGCCTTCAAAAATATTAAATGCCAACTCTAATGTTTGTTGGGCCGTGCAAATTATTTTTCTTCAAAAATGATAAAATGTGGATGTCTAATTGGATTGTGCAATTTTTTGTTGGGAAACAAAACAAAAGCGTAAGAACAATGTCCATAATAGGCAACATAATCACAAGATGGGTGACCCTAACAACTGAGGTAATCACCTTTATGAATTAGGAGTCCAATCAATTCACATATGGTGAAAGTTAGCCAAAGATGGCCTATCTCTACACTGAATGATATTGCTTTAAATGTGGTGTTAAAAATGCTATAAAAGAATGACAAATCCTACTTGGTTTGCTACCACACATGATTAAATTTGTCTAGTAGATGCCAAATTTTTTAAGAAAGACATTTCTACTACTCCAGTATCGAAAATGCAGGTTTCAAATAGGATATGGAAATCTATCAAAGGATAAAAAAGGGGAGTTTCTAGATGTCATAGTTACAATTGTCGTTCTATGCATCTATGCAAAACGAGGATGCATCCACAAGGCACACACACTAATTGAGTTGCATATTTCAGCAACAATATTTGACAAAAATCTTTTATGTATTCCACTTTGATTGATGTCCATAGCAACATTAGACATTCAGATTGATTATTATCTTGCTTTCTCCACCATTGGCTCATTTTTTCATTGAATTTGACAAATTGAAAATGATTTTGCATAATTAACAATAATATAAATTAACAGTAATCTTATTAAGTTCTACAAATATCTTTAGATTTTGCATACTATTAAAAATTAGCAAGATGATAATAGTAATTTAAAATAATTACAATTTCAAAGATATTGTAATGACAGTAGGAATTGTGTGCTGTAAAAGGAGAAGACTTATAGAACATACATGGCATAATGACTTTAACTAAAAAAAATCTAATTATATCTAAAACAACACAACATACAACAAAAAACATTGAAGCCATTACAATAACAATAGGTACCCTAACTAGTTCAATGACTTGAATATGTGTAACATTTATGCAAGACCCAACACTCCAATTTTAGAAGTTATAACTACTATCAATAAAGCACTTACACCTATAAACACAAAAAATATTTTGTATACTATATGAGATTTCAATATTGACATGACTATAGAAAACAAAACAAAAAATGCTTTCTAATCATATGCAAAAGTAAAACATACAATTCGTATTGAATCAAAATCACACTATAAACAAACCACCCATTGACCATGTCTCTAGTGTAATTCAAATACATATACATCTTATATTTACAAATTAGAAGCATACTAGACTAACCACCTTGCCACTTTTATAAAGTTCTATCCTAATGAACAAAATAATTCACTTGAAAATTCCAATAAGCCTATAAAAATAATAATCGTGCTCCACACAATCACTACATTGCTATCAATATTTATAACATGCTACTTATCTAGACTCTTCTATCATTCTATCCATATTTTTACCAAATATACTAATGCACCTTTACTCCAACAATGCATAGGAATAAATTACTCTCTTCTACTTTCATGATAATATTACATAAATTACCTATAACAAATTAACATAGTTTTATTTTTAGTCAAATTTTTTTAGTTATGTAATTTCTCTAACATAATCTTGCATATTACATCATGCAAAATAATTACTATAGTTTGATTGAATACAATTCAACACTATATAATTTTGTTTCAACAAAACAATGGAAAGTAGTACAAGAGAATAATAAAACAAGTACAACCAAAACAAGAAGAAACAACCAAAAGGTAATCACCACACTCTAATTATATTCAAACTATACTAATTTATTTGTTCAATCTTAAAGCGATTCTATTATATATTCTCTATAGATAAAAAAGGTCTAAATTTCATATCGATTAAAGATCCCAATGCTCGAAAAGTTGGAAATATTTTTGAAGGTGACATCTTGTATACAAAGCTAACCTAGATAAAGTAAAAAAATTGCGTGAAGCTCTCTGTGTTGACAGATGTTAAAGCTGAAATGATAATCACTTTAAATGTTAGTGGTCATCTTGTGCAACAACACGAAAAAAAGATAATTCTAGGATCAACAATATGTGTATCAAATTTTCAAATTGCTCACAAAATAGATTATGGCCGTGGAGACTATGATTGCATACTCATTTTGTAATAATCAAGTATAGTTGAATTAATACCATGTCTTTGTGAACAATACAACTTCATACCAAACATGACAATCAAACAATTGCTTACAAGTACAGATAGCTATCCCATTGGAAAAATAGGTGTAGTGGTAATCTCCACAAAAAGAACACCTTGTCAATATTTGATTGACATCAAAGATGGAGATTCTGGCATGGGAAGAGCACATGTACAAATATGTCTCAAACTCTTCTCCTATTCTAATTTACAACTATTGTTTTCTTATTTTTATCATTAAAAATCAAGAAAAAATTAATTTCCTCACCATTAACAAACATATACAGTTACATGAGAGTTTGAAACAACAATTCTTAGCAATAAAAAATGAATAGTGAGAAAACCAGTTTCCAACAATGTTATTCAAAAATATTGTAAAACAAAAAGAAGTAGACAACAAACTTCAAACCGGTCAATCTACATATATTTTCAAACTAAATAACAAAAGAATAGTGGAAAAGCTAAAAATATTCTTACAACCAATTTATTTGAGGTAATCATTTAAAATTTGTTACATTTCTAAATTTACAACTATTTTTTTTCTTCCATAACAATAATATTTTAATATATGTTGTCGATAGATGGAATTTTGAAAGTGGCCAACCCATTGTCAGATTCGTTTCATGCATTTTGTGAAAAATGCAATTACAAGTTTGAAAATAATGGAACATTGGATGAACGAGTTGTTTATTGTGTTATATGTAATGAATAAGCTACTCATGTCTACTCCCCTTATCTAAAAACCATCCTAATATCAAATAGCAAACAAACAATACATTGTTTTCTTGATAACTCCATTGTTCAAGTGTTATTGCCTAATATACACAACACTACATATGAAGAGTACATTGAAGATAAATCAACTATTATCTTCATGCTATGCAATTTATCTACAAGAAGCCACTCCACATTAAACCAAAAAAATTTCATCATCCATGCCAATTGTGTTCAACAATCATCAACACATCTTATGGAAAGGTAAGTATAATATTTTCCAAACATTTCTTACTAGATATATGCATGTTTCTATTTATCACAATTTCTTATGCAATATGATAATAAACTTCTAGCAACTATCTCAATAAAATATTTGTAGACAACAAATGAGACAAAAGGGGACAATGTTACACTTTCTATTTGGAAAACCACTATCTTCTATGCTAAACCATGTTTGATGCAGATCTATTAGTTGTTTTCAAAAAAATTTCATGACACCAAGTATAAACTTTAGTTGTATATTTATTTATGATAATATGTTTTAGTTTCTACCTACACAATTATTTGTATAAAATTTCAAGTTATATGATCCCTATGATACAATGCTAACTCTATGAATATATATTTTTATTCAAAATATTTGAAAAGAATCAAATTTCAATTATGGTTTAAAAAAAAAAAAACTTAACAACGCACATTCACATTACACCCCTAGCTGCTTCTTTAAACTAAATATTTAAAACAATGAAACACAACCCACAATCGGTAGGAACCTAACACAAATGCTAATATTTAGTTAACAAAAGCAGCTAGGGGTGTAATGTGATTGTTTGTTGTTATATAAAAAATAAAAAACATAGTTAAATCAAACATTTTTGAATAAAAATATATATTTATAAACTTAACAGTGTATCATAGGGATCATATAAGTTGAAAGTTTATACAAATAATTGTGCAAGTAGCAACTAAAAAATTTATCATAAATAATTATACAACTAAAGTTTATTATTCGTGTCATGACAAATTTTTGAAAACAACTAATACATCTACATCAAACATGTTTTAGCATAGAAGATAGTGGTTGTCTAGATAGCAGAAGTGCAACATTGTCCCCTTTTGTATCTCATTTGTTGTCTGTAAAGATTGTATTGAGATAGTTGTTAAAAAGTCATTATTGTATTATATATAATTGCAATAAATAGAAACATGCATATAGTAAGAAATGTTTGGAAAATATTATGCTTACCTTTTCATAAGATGTGTTGATTATTGCTGAACACAACTGGCATGCATGATGGAATTGTTGTGGTTCAATGTGAAGTGGCCTCTTGGAAAGAAATTGTGTAGCATGAAGATGTCAGCTGATTTATCTTTAATGTACTCTTCATATGTAGTGTTGTGTAGATTAAGCAATAACACTTGAACAATGGAGTTATTAACAAAACAATGTATTGTTTGTTTGTTATGTGGTATTAGAATGGTTTTTAGATAAGGGGAGTGGATATAAGTAGCTTACTCATTACATCTAACACAATAAGCAACTTGTTCTTCAAGTGTTCCATAATCTTCAAACTTGTAATTGCATTTTGTACAAAATGCATGAATGGATTTAACAATTGGTTGACCACTTTCAAAATTCCATCTTTCTGCGACATATATTAAAATATTATTGTTATAGAAAAAAAATAGTTGTAAATTTAGAGATGCAACAATTTCCAAATGATTAACTCAAATGTTGATTGTAGGAATCTTCTTAGCCTTTCCACTGTTCTTATGTAATTTAGTTTGCAAATATATGTAGATTGATGGGTGCAAAATTTGTTGTCTTCTTTTTGTTTTACAATATTTTTGAATAATATTGTTGGAAAATGATTTTCTCCCACTTCATTTTCTATTGGTAAGAATTGTTGTCAAACTCTCATGTAACTGTATTTGTTTGTTAATGGCTAGAAAATTAGTTTTATCTTGAAGTTTAATGACACAAAGAAGAAAACAATAGATGTAAAGTAGATTAGAAGAAGAGTTCAAGACATTTGTACCTATGCTTTATCCATGTTAGAATCTCCATATTTTATGTCAATCAAAGAATGAAGGGGCATTCTTTTTGTGAAGATTACTATTGCACCTATTGTTCCAATGGGATAGCTATATGAACTTGTAAGCAATTGTTTGATTGTCATGTTTGGTATGAAGTTGTATTATTCACTTCAAATATTGTACTTGATTCTTGACAAATGAGTATGCAGTCACAATCTCCATGGTCATAATCTATTTTGTGAGTATTTTGAAAATTTGATATACATATTGTTGATCCTAGAATTATCTTGTTTTCATGTTGTTGTACAAGATGACTAGTAACATATAAAGTGATTGTCATTTTGGCTTTAACATCTGTCAAGTCAATATAGAGCACTTCACATGGTTTGTTTATTTTATCTAGGTTGGCTTTGCATACAAGATGTCACATTCAAAAACATTTCCAGCTTTTTGAGCATTGAGATCTTCAATTGTATGGAATTTAGACTTTTTATTTTTGATCTATAGAAAATATAATATAATTGCTTTAAGATTGAAAAATTGAATCAATAAAGTTTAAATATAATGAGAGTGTGGTGATTACCTTTTGGTTGTTTATTCATGTTTGGGTTGTACTTGTTTTCTTGTTCACTTACTACTTTCCATTGTTTTATCGCAACACAATTATATAGTCTTAAATTGTATTCAATCAAACTGTAGTAATTATTTTACGATATAATATGGAAAATTATGTTAGAGCAATTATAGAACTAATTTTTTTTTACTAAAAATAAAATTATATTATTTTTTTGGAGTAGAGATGCATTAGTATATTTGCTAAAAGTGTGGGTAGAAGGATATAAGAGTTTAGATAAGTAGCATATTAGAAATATTGATACGAATGTAGTGATTGTGTGAAACATGATTATTATTTTTTATATGCTTATTAGAATTTACAAGTCAAACTATTTTGTTGATTAGGATGGGACTTTATAAAAGTGGCAAGGTGGTTAGTCCAATATGCTTCTAATTTGTAAATAGAGGATGTATGTGTATTTGAATTACACTAGACATGGTCAATTAGTGGTTTGTTTATAGTGTGAGATTGATTCAATATGAATTGTATGTTTTGTTTTTGATTAGAAATTATTTTCTTAGTTTTTTTTTCTATAGTCATGTCTGTATTGAAATATCCTAGATAATATACAAAGTTTTTTTTGTTTTTGTTTATATGTGTTAGTATTTTATTGATGGTAGTTATAACTTATATAATTAAGTGTTGGATCTTGAATAAATATTACACACATTGAGCTCATTATTAGTTAGGGGTATTGTTATTGTGATTACTTCAATGCTTGTTGTTCTATGTTGTGTTGCTTTAGATATAATTATTATTATTTAGTTAAAGTCATTATCCCATGTATGTTGTATAGAACATAGGAATTAAAATGTTGAAATATATCATTGGTTTCAGATGGATACATATGTGTTTCTTGCAAACATAAGATTTTGGATGACATTATGTCCATGGTTGTTGAGAGTAATCAATGGTTTGATTGATGTGTAGCAATATTTGAGTAATAGTTCTAATGAGTCAAACAAGCAATCTACAACATTGTACTTAAATTTGTTCATTCTAAATAGTCCTTCATTTTTAAAGCAATATTAATATTAGAAAATTGACTTTATCCTTTAAATTGATAATTTTCTACATCTCTCATTTATATTTTATCTACATGTCTAATAGTTGTCTTGATCTCTTCATTTATTTGACTTTTGATAAATTTTATATGTTGTTTTGCTAGTTCTTTAACTCTTCTCATTTTGTAACACATAATTCCTATTGTCACTACAATATCTTTGAAATGTAATTAGTTTAATTTATTGTTATCATCTCAAGCTAATTTTTAATAGTATACAAAATCTATAGATATTTGTAATACTTAATAAGATTAGTGTTAATTCATATTGTTGTATTATAAAATTATTTAATATACTAACTAGCTTTGATAATCCCTACACAAATCCAAATTACGAAACAATTAAAGCTAAATGCATAAATTTAAGTAGAATCCATCAAGCAAATATACTTTTCAAATAGAGAAAAAATATAGAGTGGTATGATCTTTGCTTTTTACTTTTTAGGAAGATTAAAATTGAATTTCAAAACTTGAAGATGAATAAACAAAATTTTATATTAGATTTGTAATTCTAACTTTTGTAAAGATGCATATACAAGAAACTTCGAGCACAAAAAAATAGTAAATAGAGAAAATGAAATTAGAATAACAATTTGTGTTAAATTGTTTTGTTATACTGAATTTTGGTTTTAGAGTTCTAATGCAAAATAGAGAATGCTTTGAGAGAAAATTATACATATTTTTAAAGTTTTCAAAATTATAAGCATTTTCACATGTTTCTTCATATCCAAACTCTAAAGAAAGGAGTGGTTGTAGATTTATGCATAATTTTGGCATTAGATTCCATCAACAACTTTATGGTTTCCTCAATATTCTAGAGTCTAGTCTTCAGTTTCTTCACTTCTATTGTAGTCTATGAAAAAATCTCACAATGTTGTTCTACAATAGTGGAATTAGGAGGTTCCTTAGTAACAAAATAATGGGCATTGTGAAGGACTTTGTTCAAGTTCTCAATCTTGACATGGGGATGTTGAATTACATCCTTAATTTGTTTGAATCAAAATATGCTTTGTTCATTTCTTTGGGAAGTCTGATAGATTCAAAGCACATAGGAGAAAGTTCAGTAGAACTTTCAATAATTCTTGTATCTATAAAAATATTGGTAGAGAAAATTAATTAATATGAAATTATTTCTATAACAATAGCAAAAAATTTGAATATCCAATGACATAATCTATTGTTTTGTAGTATTATTATACTCAATTGTTATGAATAGGAATATGAAACCAAAACTTGGTGTGAAGGATCATACCCCTAATTTGGTTCATAGATGGACACTCAAAATTTGTGTTTGTGAAGTTGTCCACTTTTGCAGTTGACACTTCAAATGTACCAATATCAACATTGTATGGATAAGTAGTAGCATTAGGCATATACAAAGTGATAATATGATCTAAAACATTCTTGTGATTTCCTTCAGTAGCACTATTCTACTCTAAATGTGGAAAGTATTTATAGATTACTTGATCAAATAAACTTGTAGTTGAGTAAGCATCATTAGTTGTTTCTTTTTTGACTTTGGAATTTTGCATTATATCTATTGAATTCCTGCACATATAATCAAATGATGGATGTTGCATTATATTGGTAAATTGAAACAAAAGTTGGTCTATTTTGGTACTAGAGTTCCCTTCATAAGATGACAAGAGAGCACGTTTGAAGAAATTACATGGGTTTGAACTAATATAGTTGAAATTTTTAATTGTCTTAGTTCCTTTTATGGACTTAGCAATTGTATTGTAGGCATTAGTAGCCTCTTCAGTTGTATCAAATTTGTCAAGCCATCAACATTGCTTAGATGTATGATCCATAATTTTTGTAGTAAAACAACCCCATGAGCACCTCCTAACAGCTCTATATTTGTTTTGCTTTGTACCATATTTGAACCCATTGTGATTCAATTTTACTTATTCAATTAGTTGATTTCCCTTTGCACAATATTCAACACTTTACTTTCTTATGATGCAATCGAAGACCAAGACCCCAATTCGAGGTGTTGATCTTCATAGCCTCCACACCATTTCCTTTTCAATCCACTAAAAATTAGTTCTCAAAGAGAAATAATGAAGACCAAAAAAAGTTTAACTTGCAAATCATCAAGCATACATATAAGTGCACAAAAAACTATTTCCATACCACTTTTTAGAATCAAATTTGAACATGTAAACATCTTCCATTTTCTTTGAAAAATTATCCATAAAGAGTTCCCACCTTCATCTACAAGAATACAGGTGGCACTAATACATTTGACTGCAAAATACGACAAAACTGTCTGACAAATATGTAAAATTTGATGTTTCATCAGGTGCTTGTAAAATTTGATGTGTAATTTCCAATTTTTTGAAAGTTTATCCCGATGTTCGTCGAAATTTTGACGAACCTGGGGTTCGTCGAAATTAGGCTATCATTTTCGTCAAATTTTTTGACAAACATGAAAATATTAAAAATCAAATTATGGCCGACATAATGAAAAGTGAGTTCACGCCTAATTTATTGTGACAGTGTTTTTCTCTACTTGAGACAGTTTGTGGAGAACTAAGGATGATTTTCTTGGGAAAAATCAGAAAAAATTCAAGAAGATATCGCCAGGTTGAGGGTAGTCATTGTCTTTTTGTAGAATTTAGTTGTGAAGTCAGATTTGTAGTTCGAGGTTTGAAAATCATATTTTAAAGCAACATCTCATCAGATTTCATTTTTAGAGGTTAAGGGTTTTGAGAATTTCATGTCCAGATTTTGTTGTGTGGAATCACCATAAGATCACAACGGAGGAACAAATTCTTGTGACTATAATTATGTGATCCATAACTCTATTGGTCATGTGGCACTATTGTGCTATAACAAATACAGGATGCATTCATGTGTGACCCAAGTTTAATGTGGCTATGTTGTGATAGAAATGGAGGCACTCATATAATGTAGTTAATTCGGGTTGTATAATGTAGGTGTCAATCATCATTGGGTAGGGTTGTCTCAAGTTTAAAAGGTTAGGATGTAATTATAGCATGATCGAAGATTGATTACCTCTTGCTGCAATAAAGAGCCTATAACTCTAGTTGATATGTAGAGTGGTTGTGTTATATCAATTATGTAGTGCATTCAAGCACAACCCATATTTAATGGGCTATTCTAGAGAGTGATCAAGATTTTCTAAACCTTATGAATGTTACTTGACATATATTTGCATAATCTCAAATTCCTTCAGAGGATTTTGGAGTATCAATGTATCCTATATAGGGTTTAGAATGATTTCTTCAATTAAAAATAAATAAATGATGTATTTCCCTATAATTAGATAATGTGGAATCTCTAAATCTTTCGGCCACACTATCCTCTTTGGCACTGTATTCATTACTCCAGCTACTAGGTTTTTGCATGTGACATCTCTAATATCTTCATGACCATGGATTTTAAATAGATCTCAGTCTTTGCTTTAATCCTTTTCATGGTAACCCTTGAGTTCCATAATCCACCTTCAATCTCTTCTAAGAACGTTGTCTTAAGCTAGGCTGCATAGTATGCATATAAAGCGAGTCCTTCATACCTGCCATTGTTCCAAACCACCAC